>WWET01004618.1:63357-87633 GCA_011038615.1 Limnodynastes dumerilii | reverse complement strand
CTCTCTCTCTCTCTCTCTCTCTCTCTCTCTCTCTCTCTCTCGTTAGATTGTGAAATAAGGTATTTCTATTTTTACTAAATATTCTCTGAGAATTAACATGACAATATATGTATTTACTATTTGAATATTATACCAACCTGTTGTTATTTCTGTCTTTTTATATAAATGTATATATATATATTTTTGCTTATGTACTTTTTAAACAATTTGTATGTGCTATACTAAGCCCCATTGCACTAATTGACAACTAAGCTACACCTGTGTGTTGAGAATTTAAAGGAGGCAGCCTCTAGGCTGCCACATGCTCTCTGACGAAAACCCCTCGCGTAAGAGCCATCCACTGCACGTAATGTTGGGACATTGCTTGCTCCAAGACCATTTTTAATCCTTTGGGAGAGCCACATGTGCCAGTGTCCTCTTGTGGGACATTAGTACACATCCCACTGTCTCCTCTCACTCATACAGCCCCTGGAGGAATCCTAATTTCACCATCGATACATACCTCTGTGGTTTAGCGCCCAGTGCCATAAGACCTCCTTTGCAGCTTATTATATGTGTGATCAGGACACGGTCCCCCCATGCGGCTGGTGTTTATATCTTAAGAGAGCCACGTGCACTGACGCCCGCCTGCGCAACGGGAGCGCGCACCAGACCATCCTCTCTCCGCTAAAAAGCGGAGGACAACGAGAGGTTAATTTGTTGTTACCCACCAACCTTGCTAGTGGCCAGTGGTTCGGTATTCACCCCGTTGGGGGAGCCATTGCTGCTGAAAAGCTACACAGATTTCCAACAGCTACTCAACCTCAATTTATCACCTACTGTATCAGGAAGAGCTACACTCACGCAAGTATATACTACCATCTACTAACTGCTCCTCTGTTCCTGAATAAGATCTATATTGTCATCTACAGTCATTTGATGGTATTACTCAAACTGGCCGGCCTTTAGAAAAAAAGATTTCTATTTATGATATATGCTGGATCACTTCTTGAATGGAAGTCTATATATACCTATTGAGACTTGCTAATTCACCGATTCTTCTATATTATAGACAGGGGTTGTCTTGGGTTTGAGTCTTCACTCTTGATTTAAAGTGTTTTTTTTTATTGTTCAGCTGTTTATTTTATGTTTATTTATATGTTTTAGAATATTATGTTTTGTTGTCTTTCAATAAATTATTAGACTTACTCCTAGCGCTTCCTCTTTTTTCTATTTTTCTCTTTGAGAGTCTAGTCAACCCTGGTTTAGCAGCTGGAATTTGTCTAATAGGGGCATTTCCATTCTATTTTCTCTCAAGCGCAGCTATTTGTTGGCTCTGTCATTGCCTTTTTTCCTGATGTACACTACAAATATGGATGAGCGGGTAGGTCGGTGATGGATCTGATATCTCTTTCCTGTGTATGGATGAACAAATCGTTTCACTGATCGCTGATACGTACATAAGTGAGATTCCAATAAATTGCTTCCCCACCACCCACCCACCTTTGTGGGCAGAGGGAAAGCACAGCCCCCTTGCTCTTAAAATCCATCGTATGGAAGTTCTGTACGATGGAAGTTACGTTAGCATGCCTAAGATTGGTGCCTAACTGCTTAAAAGCTGTCTATAGTAAGTGCTCAGTACTACCATATTTCTTACGTTAGCATACCTAATGTAACATTTGGAGGGTGCATGCATTCTCCAGTCCATAGAGCCCACTTACGCAATTTGCGTGCATAACTGGGTTCTCGTATGGACCTGTGGATCTGGTCCTATGTCCTTTTTGGGCAGCCTCATAACAAATAGTAATTTTAGACCGGATCCACAGGTAAGACTGCAAGGGAACTTATGCACGCTGCTTGCATAAATCCCCTCGCACAGCGCCACCTGGTGGGCCCGGGTCACACCAGTGGCCCCGCCCCCTATGTGACATCATCAGTGACATCACACAGATGGGGCCCTCAGACTTCCATTACCATCTTGCACGTGTGCAGGGAAATTCTGACCTGCACATTGGTCCTGTAATGATGAGACCCAGGACTGTTGTCCCGGCTTTCCCATGATACAATGATAAAGTAGAATAAATGGGCGCACAACAATCTACAATCTACCCTCTTGGGTAAATCAATACTTTCCCCTGTTGATTTAGTCTTTCCTAGCAGTTCTGTAAAGACCAGATATTCACCAATGACACTCTTCTATATATTCCGCCTTTTTTTCTCCTTTACACTTGTATGAAGTTTCAGACACACAAGACCCAGTACAAAACCGCCATCTACTGGTACATTTCTTTCACTAAATATTATTCTACTTACACTTTCCCTTGTTTTTGATTGCATTGTAAGTAATTTTTGTTGTCTCTCCTAGTTCTTGCTCCACCGTCTTTGTCACTTCCCAAATAAACACCTCTCCTTTCTCATAGGTCGGCAATTCTCTGGATATTCAGAAAGGGGGAATTGAACAAGATCTCGTGCACCACTGTTATACACCAGTAAATATTAAAAGTGAAAATTATACTCACTCACATTTTATGTCTTCCATAAGTAAGATCTCTCTTCCTTTTTTCACTCCCTTTTTAGGAGTCTCAGGATAAACATCTATTCATCTTGAAAAGAGTAGCAAACTCCATAGTGCAACATTGTATGCAAGACATTTACACACGTTCGGATATACTCACCGTTTTGCTATCTCATGCTTTTTGCTTCAAACAATGGGGCAGATCCAGAACTACGCATTTCCGCGAATTTACGTGTGGCGGAGACGTAAATTCGCAGATTTGTACGCACTGCGCATGCGCACCGCAGAAAATACGCACATTCACGTAGCGTATTTTCAAACGTATGTGTAATTCACGTATTGCTAACGTAAATACTTACGTGTGGGCGTGCCAAATTTACGTTAGTGACCAATACGTGCGTTTTACATGAAGTAGGCGGGGGGTGGTATTTAAAGTGTACAGTATTGGCGTGCTAAGCTGCGTACATTCGCGTAGTCTGTACGCCCGTTAGCGGACATATGCTGTTACGTTAGGAAAAGTTAAGGTAGGGTTTGGGTAGCGTATTTTCAAAAAATACGTCCGTGCAAGGGGTGTGGCGAGGTTAGCGTAGCGAATTTACGTATACGAAAATACGCTACGCTAATACACGTACGGCAAACGTTGTTCTGGATCTACCCCAATATCTTTAACTTCCTGGGTCTCGTAGGTTGGTGCTTCACAGAATTAATGTCACACAAAGACTTCTTCAATATTGGTTTTTATTCTTTAATAAAAACTTTCCACAACAATAAAAAATTAATAGTTGGATAAAACAATCTCCTTCGATTCCTTATTCACTTTTCTTTGGAACCTTCTTTGGAAAAAACGTAGTATTTAAGAACCAAGCTAACATGATATTTTGTAAGAACACAGACATGTTTAATTGATTTCGAAAATAAAATCACTTGATATCACTATACTACACTATACTTTATCACTTTATATATGAACAGAGAAAATGCAAGATATTGCAAACAGTTTCTTTGAAACTAAAAATGTGTCTATGCAGAAATAGCTCCAGTGCAAGAGACTGGGGTGTATTTATTTGCAATTGTCAAACTGAAGTTCTCAAGAAATAAACATTATTCTCATGTCAGACATTTTAAAGCCACCTTTACCCTTCTCAACCCCTACCTCTTTCCCTGCCTCCACAAAAGTGTTTCCATTACTGTGTATTCTATGGGAGGATCTAAATTTATCAGCTTTACATTGGGAAATTGGTTGTGGTATAAAGACCAGTCATTCACCCATAAATGTATTATTGACAGGTTAATGATGCACATAAAAACATTTTATCCTGGTTAGAAGTAAATACATTTCTGGAAGGATTCCAGCTCAAGGCATTAAAAGATCACTTTCTGTTCCTAAACTACTATTTTATATATAAGATATTATATAGAGTTATATCATTTTGGATCTCCTGACCCAGATGGCAAGGTGCCACACTCTTATATCTTAATCACAAGTGTTATACGTATACATATGTGATTTGTGTTTATAAATTAAGTCACAGTAACAATGTATAACCTCTAGGTGGCAGCATAATATGTACTTTCCTCATGTCAGATCAATGTATTTTGGCTTCAAGAAGTTTCTGTAGGTCAGTGAAGCAAAATGTTACAATTATATAAAAGGCCAATTATATAGATGAATAAACAAAATGGTTGTACTTTAGCTGTGATTGTTCATTGGATGTGGCTCGGTACTTCCATTATCTTATGTGCGATTTATTGCAACACCGAAATGGCGATGGTGGTGACTCCTTTGAAGTTCCAGTTGAGAAGTGTCATTCCAGCGCCTGGAGAATGTCCGAACATTCCAATGGTCACAGAAATTTTCCTTCATTTTTCCCTAACCCTCAGCCTAAGTTACCCTTAAGCCTCCATGGGCCATATCCAGACCTAAGTTTGGTTTACATTTCAACGCGTAGTGTATTTGAACTTTCGTAATTACTATGCACTCCCCTAGGCACTCCGTACGTACGTATGTATTATTGCTGTTTCACGCTTGCCAAACCCTACCTTAACTTTTCCAAGCGTAACTGCTGTCGGCCGTAATCGCTTACGCGCCTAAGAACGCCCACACTGTACGATTTAAATGTCTCACCCTGCCTTTGAAGCATAATTACGGGTGTCGTGGTTTGTTACGCTGTTGATCGTAGGCTCGTAAGTACGTTCAGAGTTTCTGGCCGTAACATCTGCCATGCGCATGCGCAGAACAGGCAAGACATCGATTTTACATCTATGGCAAGTATAAATACGCTAGCAGTCGTAGGTCTTTATCTGTATCCATGGGCCTGATCCAGACCTATGCTCGCCCGTGTTTTTACACTTTTCGTAAGCGTAAAAGTGCCCTTTATTACTTACTGTGCATGTGTACGGCTGATGTTATGCAAAGAAACACTGAGCGTATGGGCCTTGAGCGTACCAACCTCATAACAACGCACAAAGGGTCGTGATAGCCATACGAAACCCATAATTGCACTTTGAGGGCGGGGTGCGGCATTTAAATCGTACAGTATGGGCGTGCTAAGCATCGTAACTACGCAAGGAGCCTATGGATGTCCGCTATTACGCTCAGAAAAGTTAGGGTAGGGTTTGGTCAGCGTAAGATGGCTTAAATATGGACGACCGAGGGGAGTGCCCAGGCGAGTGCTTCGTAAATACGCTATGTACAAGGGTGCTTCGTGAGCGTAGGTGGATCAGGCCCCATGTCCCTAAACTTCTCAATCTCAGTGATAGTGACTGATATCTTTATGATAATCACTGTGACCTCTCTGGTATTATGATGATGACTGCTATCTCAATCTTTATGAAGATGACTAGTCTCTATATCTGTATGATGAAGGCTGGTATATCTCTATTTCTGTGATGATGATTGGTGTCTCTCTATCTGTATGATGATGATTGTAATCTCTATAAATATGATGATGACTGGTGTATCTAACTCTAGGATGTTGACTGGTATCTCACTATTTCTATGATGATGATGATGACTGGTGTTTATCTCTTTGATGATGACTGGAATCTCTATTATTATGATGATATCTGGTGTATCTATCTCTATGATGGTTACTGGTTTCTCACTATCTCTATGATGCTGATGATGATGGTGGACTGGAGTGTGTAAGTAGGCTCTAAGGACTGGAGGATGCATGCACCCTTTTACATGCTTCTCCCCCTTTTTGGGCAGTGTTTCCCCTCTGCCCAAAGAGGGGGAAAAGCATGTAAAATTGTACATGCGCAGTACTAATATATCCGCAACGGCGCGCAGCCAACCGAGATGCTACACTCCATACGGATTAGAGCCCCACACACTGGGGCATGCCCACACCCCACGTGTAACTCGTTTGGTGGACAAATGTATGCAATTGTACAGTAAGCGCTTGGCTGAATCCTCAGTCTAGCGAGGTTGTCATAGAGGTAAGGATCAACCATCAAAATGCCAGAGATAGTGGTTACTTGGGGCCTGATTTACTAAAGTCGATTTTTGGCTGCGCTTTGCTTTCGCTAGACATCGCTGCGATTTTTCATCGCTGCATTTTTATTTTAAAATAGTCATCAAAATGAACTATTAGTCGCTTTTGCTTGGCATTTAAAAATTGACGTCGATGTTGATCGATTTTGCAATGATCGCAAGCGCTGCTATCTTTTGTCACAAACTCTCGGCACTGACACAAACTATCTGTTCAATGTTATTTGGATTTTGTGGTTTTCAAAGTGTGAAATTGGCCGGGTTTTATCCTACTCCTGCTAGATATCATGTATTTAAACTTTGTGTTTTTATACTTTATTAATGTCCTTTTTTATGTTTGTACATTTCTTGTACATTTTTGTTTTTGACCCTTTTGCCTTGAATACCTGTAACAGAAGTATATGGTTTTAATTTTTAGTTTTTGGCTTTTAGTTAAAAGTATGAACATTTTTAACTGTTGTTCTTATCCTTTTTTTTCATATATAATTTTAATATCAAAGTAACTTCAAATAAATTATTTTCGGATCCAAAAGCAAATAAAAAAATTATATAACAGTTATTTACGAATTTTAGATACTAAATTTTAATAAAACATTTTTTTTAGGAGAATAAAAAAAATGAAAATCATGTTTCCTGTCTCAAAAATGTGTGAAAATGAGTTTATATGAAAATACTTACCATCCTTATTTCTCCTAGGTCCTTCACAACCCTATACCACTGAACCCGTTGTCCCTATTGGCCAGGAACCTGTTGAGGAGGAAGACATACAATATGTCACACTAAATATGGAGGAGATTCAGCAAACAACACCCAAACCAACACCCCAGCCTCAAGCTGATCCTCAACCATCTGCATCTCAACCATCAGCCCAAAACATTTTACAAACCATGGGCTGGATCCAGACCTTGTTAAGTGCATGAACTTAGTTACTCAAAGGCTAAACCACGTTGATTTCAGGGGAGTCATATTTCGTCTGTTGCAAACAGTATTAGAGTTGAGAGGTGATGTTTCCTTCCCCAAGTCTAAATAACATTGTGATAGTAACACTGGTCAATATCTGTGTGCAGTAAGCAATTCAAAGATATATCCCTGCATGCAAAGAATAATTCAAAGATATATCCCTGCATACAAAGAATACAATTAACTTGGCTCCCCCTGAAAGCAACATGGTTTAGCCCTTGAGTAACTAAGTTCATGCACTTAACAAGGTCTGGATCCAGCCCCATAGCTGAAAGCATCCTCCATCTAGAGAGACATCAGGAAGGAGTGGTGGGCAACAACAGAAACATCATTCATAGATTTCAAAATATATTCAAACGTCAAATCACTGTCACCAATTTGGGTTTGAACTGCATTGTCTCTGCCATAGAAAACCAGAACGTGCTAATTGCACAGAATGCAAGGGCATTATAATCAGGGAACAACCTGCAAAGGGAGGTAAATAGCCAATTAATGCACATTTCAGCACAATTAAACAGCAATATTGCTCTGGCTAACCAACCTGGAACATCATCCTCTGGAGAAATAAGCCACATCAACACTCCTGGGAGCTTGGCACCTAATACTCTGCTCAGACGGGGAGCACGCACAAGGGAAGGTGGAGGTAGAGCTCATGCCACTACATCGACCCACCACTCAAAACGTAAACGCCAATAATGGTGTTTCTTAAATGTAAAATGTACTTTCAGAGTTTTATTTATATCTGCTGACCACCTTTTTCTTTCTGGTTTATAAAATCATTATGGTCTGGTTGACCAGGTTGATGTGAACATCAATAAATTTGTTTGTGAAAACCAGTCTGTGTTGTGTTTAAATTTATTCACAAACTAAAGGTTTATGAAAATTAGCAGTTAGATTAAAGGTTGGGATGTTTAGAGACACATTATTTTAGGATTATACCCAAGCTAATTCAATACATACACATGTAAGAAGGACACTTCCATGAAAAACGGGTCAAAATTAAATTATCTCTAATCTGCCTCCCATCCTTAGCAGAAAACACATCTACAGTTGTTAAATGGCCACCTTGCTCTTGATCTTCAACTACATTAATGTCAGGGGAATGTTGGTTTAGGTCTACATTATGCAGGAGACAACATACCTGATATCTTTTCAGCATTATAAAGCAACACACCACCAGATTTATCAAAGCACCTGAACCTGGTTTTTAGTAGTCCAAAGGTTCATTCTATCACTCCTTTAGTGGAAATGTGTGCCTCATTATAATTGTGTTGGCCAGGAGTATGTGGATTCAATAGAGTAGTCATCAGCCAGGAGCAACACCCATATCCTGAGTCCCCTATAGTGTTTTAGAGAAAACACAAAGGTTAGTCAATTAGCGTATAAAATTGGACTTTATGCAATATATTTGCACACTTATACTTACCCAGAAGCCATCCCATTGGCATTTGTGCCTGCTCAAATTTGGCAAACAGGGATGACCACCTTAAAATATAGGAATCATGGCATGACACAGGAAAACCAGCAAAGACACTCAATATTTTCATGTTTCCATCACATATGGTAATGATGCCTATTGACATATACACTGTTTAGGTGGTCTCAGCGGGATATGAGTGCAATCTATAGCACCCAGGACATTAGGAAATCCTGATATACTATAGAATGCTAGCTTCAGGGCTCGCCAATGTGACTCCTGGCTGGGAAAGCAGATATATGTTGGCATAAGTTTCTTAAGTACACTTAACACATGAGTAAAGTGACGTAAAAAAAAATGGCCTGTGAAAGCCCCACCACTCTCCCAGTGACAGCCTGGAAAGAGCCAGTCACCAGACAGTGGAGGACACACATTAATTTCTGCATCCCAGACAATGCATGGGACCTAGATATTGATGGGTCCAAATACCTCCTCACCTGTTCATAAATTGCCAGGAGGTTTTCACGGTTCAGCCTACACAGTTGCACTACCTCTTGGTCAGACAGGGAGTCCAGGTCCAAACGCACGTTAAACACATGGACGTGTTGGATGATACACTGTGTGCGCTGAACCTGGGGCTGGTGATATTCATTATCCTCAGCATTCATAAAATAGCTGCCACACCAGCATTCACAATTATCCCAAACTCTCCAGCACACAATCCCTCCATCCTCCACTCTCACAAACACTCATCTGTTTGCATTTTAGGAGGCTATTTTATAGTTTCCTGACAACAGCATGCTTAATTGGCATCAATTTCATGAAAATCACCTCTACTAGATGGCGATTTACTTTCCAGCGCTTTCATGGCGATCATACAGCGATTGTTGAAAATCCCCTTTAGTGAATCCAGCGTTTTATATCTGTTCCATTGAAAAAGTCAGGACTGCGATGTTTCAGCGATGTTGCTTGTGTCGTTTTTTTTTTTTAATAAAAGGTCCTGGGACTTTAGCTTTAGTGAATGCAGTGATGGCAAAGTTGCCGCTAAAGTCCCGGGACTTTGGACCATTACAGTGCCAATAAAGACTACTGATGACAATGATGAGATAACTTATATTTGTCCATGTAATGATCAATAGCAACAACTCCATTGCTGTCTTCCTGAAGCAGTCAGGACTACAGGCTGTTCATGGTGAGCAACACACCTTTGTAAGTGAAGGCTCGGGTTGCTATGAAGACAAGGGGAGAGGCAAAATTCAGACTCTGATGTGTCAATGGTCATGATCAGAGCAAAGTGGAGAAAGTCCAGTGAAATGTACGTGAAACATCCGGATGAGGGTCTCTGAGAGGGCACGTAAAGAGCAGAAGGGAGCCAGGTAGTGAGGCATTTGTGAAAGGAGTCCTGAGTTTTCGGAGAGACGTAAGGGAGAGACTCATAAAGGGAGAGACTCATAAAGGGAGAGAGACACTTACACCAGCAATCCCACGCCCCTTACTGGGTGTGGTGCAGAACCCTAAAGACTATGGAGCTTCCCTGGTTGTGTTCAGTTAGCAACTTACTTGAGGGGAAGACACTTTAAAGTCAGTAGCAAGAAAAATGGCTGCGCTTCTATCCAACAAATTAAATGTGTGCAGTGTATATATAAATATAGGGGTGCAGCCAAGGACCAAAGTGACCACTATGTAAATACAAGGAACAAAAGAGGTCCGGCGCTCCAAACATACATTAAATAACACTATGTGTCAGCACATAAATTAAATAACACTATGTGTCAGCACATAAATAAATAGTCACTGCCCCTATAATAAATACCCATCCAGAAAAGGGTTTCTGTGGCACAAGGGGTTTATTGAGTCAACCCCTGGTGGATATAGTTCAAGTATCTGCATGCCAACACATGAGTAGTGGATCAGAGATCAACTACTACCTTACACCACCCCTTCCAGTGAACTATGCAAAGGGTCTTATAGACGTCTTCACTGATTGTGGCAGAAAGTAAAGGGCAGTTACACATCTAGAAACTGTCTCACTTTACATCCTGTCTCGGTCACTTTTGATAATTTTCCATTCCTTGTTAGCGTTTTTGCAATCATTCAAAACAAGAACTTTTATAATCAATTTGAATTTCATCATTTATAGTCAAATTTGCTTACTATCAGTGTTCAAAACGTCAACTCATGTATTGTGTTACAATTATAGGAATGCATTGCAATTATTATTACAAGAAGATAGTAACCAGGTTTGTATTTCATTATGTTAAAGCAGTTATGAGGTGTGAAAACCATAATAAATATCTGGTACATTTCTCCAATGATGACTTGTTGTGACCACATCTCAGTACACTGTGTTTGTGTAATTCACGCCTAAAAATAATTCTTACTGTTTGTCACATCTATAGGTCAGGATGTGGTCAGTAATTTATAGATAATTTCCATAAATACAATATATGAAGTCTTTACATTCTTGCAGTAGATAATTTAGTAGATGATGTTTGTGTTTTTCCTGTATCTATAATGAAACATCTCAACAACAGGCTATATGGGCAGATGAGCGTAACCCAATATAGCTATATTATGAACTAAACCTCCTTTTTATGTATGTGCTGACACATAGGGGGTGATTCAAAGATGCGACTGCGAAAAGATCGCAAATATACGCAACTAAGTTAAGATCTGAGCAGGTTACAGCCCACTGTTTAAATAGTCACTCCCCTTGCAAACGGCGGCGGATCTTAAAGTTAGACCACCATTGCGCAACCCTAACTCTGCGCTGTCATTTGAGATCTTAAGGGAAGTCGTTGCGGTTATTTGAGATCCTAAGTGTCTGCCCGCGTCCACTTTCCCTCATCTCCCTGCCTCCCCCCGCCCATTTCCATGCAAATCCTTAAGATCTTAAACTTCCGCAGCACTTAAGATCTTAAGTGCTTGCGATCGATTCACAGGTCCGCGCTTAGCGAATTTAAGATCCTAACCTTTACGTAGACGGTGTTGCACTATTACTGCGCATGCGCAGTAATGCAAATTTTATAAGATCCTAAATATACGCACCTAAGTAGCGATAAAATTGCATCTCTGAATCAGGCCCATAGTGTATGTTTGGAGCGCCGGACCTCTCTTTTGTTCCATATATATGGGATAGCTGAGTGATTTAAAACTAGAGTGGTGTTAAGGTAGTGACATAAAGCATCTAGTACCAGAGGCGGTGTGAGGGACAAGAAAAGAAATATACATACATATATAAAGTGCAGATGATGCTGCTCGGGCGTGATAATGAGTAACTACTAATAAGAAAGAAAGTCAGCAGAGTCCACTGTATCAGCACATTCCTTTAATTGATACCTTGCTAAAAATGTATAAAACATTTCATATAAACTCTTAAAAATAATGGTAAAATAATATATTAAGTGAGAGAGAAGAAAACGGGAAATGGTCTGTTAAAACCACTGGACAGTCTCCTAGAGCAATAGTAAACTCTCCACAAATATTACATCATATTCAAATAGTTCTAATGTTTTAATAATATTTCTATTGTGTAACACAGATAACAGGCTAGAAGTCATAATGCCTGAGCCTACTCACATGCAAATGCCAGTATATAATATATCAGGTGTCTTTCAAAGTGAATAAAGATGCACTTGTAAAGTTGGGGAAAATGGTTGCAATTAGTGGTGTGATTGCTAGAGCCATATCTTTTCATTTGGTAAAACTGCTACTAAAAGATAGATATATCACAGCAGTCTTATTGGGCCTGATCCAGAACTACGCTTCCCCACGATTTTACGCGTGGCGGAGACGTAAATTCGCAGATTTGAACGCACTGTGCATGCGCACCTTAGAAAATATGCACATTCACATAGTGTAATTTTGAATGTATGTGTGATTTACGTATGTCTCACGTAAATACTTACGTGTGGGCGTGCCAAATTTACGTTAGTCCAAAATACGTCTACAATACGTGAAGGAGGCGGGGGGTGGTATTTAAAGTGTACAGTATGGGCGTGCTTAGCTGCGTACGTTCACGTAGTCTATACGTCCGTTAGCGGACGTACTCTGTTACGTGTGAAAAAGTTAAGGTAGGGTTTGGGCAGCGTATCTTGGCAAAATACGTCCGTGCAAGGGGTGTGCCGAGGGGAGTGTAACGAATTTACGCACACGTAAATACGCTCCGCGAATAAACGTACGGCACACGTAGTTCTGGATCTACCCCATTGTCTTTAATATGACTGCTCACACTGGGACTTCAATCCCCCAAGGAAGATTGTGATACATATGGACTGTACTAGTATAATAAAGTTTTTATATAGCGCCCACAGATTAAGTAGTACTTTACAATTTAACAATCAGTCTAATCCAGGGTTGCCGACTCTCCCGGAATGTCCGGGAGACTCCCGAAATTCGGGCAGTACTCCCGGTATCCCGGGAGAGCCAGCAAATCTCCCGCAAGTGACTTGAGGCCCGTGGTTTCACTGAAACCACGGCCTCCAGTCCTGCCCCCCTGCCTAGCAACACTAGTATACTAGTGTTGCTAGGCACAGGAAGGGACTTGATGACGCAATCTGCGGCATCAGGCCCCATCCCGACCCCTTTTTTAAGTAAAAACAGGTCAGTATGAGCCAGAGGGCGGAGCCTAATGATGTGATTTTTATAACCCGCGTCATTAAGCCCCGCCCCTGCATGCGTCGCTAGGCTAGCTTCTCTCCGGGATCTCCTTAGTTTTAGTTACTCCTTAGTTACTCCTGGGCTAAACCATGTTGATTGCAGGGGGGTCATATTTCATCTGTTGCAAACAGTATTAGAGTTTAGAGGTGATGTGTTTTATCCCAAGTCTAAATAACAGTGTGATAGTAACGCTGGTCAGTATCTGTGTGCAGTAACCAATTCAAAGATATATCCCTGCATGCCAAGAATACAATTAACTGAACAACCCCTGCAATCAACATGGTTTAGCCCAGGAGTAACTAATTCCAAGCACTTAAGTCTGAATCCAACCCTGTGTGACTAATGTTCCTAAAGGCCAGGGAAAATAACTTAACTTTGTTTAACCCTGGTATCCTGACACCTTACAGTAGAGTCATTTAAGAAAATGCTGATGTTAATTTCAAATGTGTTTTTTTTTTTGCATAATTCATTTTTTGGGGACATCCAGATGTTCTTACCACAAGGTTTCTTCAATGCCGTACAAGGTACAACAAAATACAGTATATATGTACAGGGTAGGATATAAAATAAAAATAAACAAAATGGTGGGACAGGGGCTCTCCATAGTGCAGTTTAAAGTAGTAAAGTTTTTATTGCAATCACTGCTTAAAATTGGATAACGAACCAGAGGTAAAAATTGTGACAGCATGTAAACAACTGCCCAATGAATTACAGGTAATTCACCGCAGGGAAACCGGCGTCTAGGAGTTTGCAAGCACTTCCAGTCTATTCGCACGGCTCCCATGTGAACACTGATGGCTGCAGGAGATAAGGTTGGTACACGCACTTCTTTGTATTCCTCTGGAACCGGGTGGTAAAATAAATGTATTTTGTGAACAAATTTTAAAGTTGAAATTTACCAGCCAGGTCCTGGAGATCTGGTAACGTGGCATAAGGTGTCTCATTGCTGGGAAAAGAATCTGAACTGCTGTCTTCTTTAAAACAGATAAACATGATGTGGTCATAATGCACAAACCACTCAATCACTTACTGCTGTAGATATAAAAGGAAGTCTCACTGTTTATACATTTATTGGTTTAAAAATGGAAACACAGATTGTTAGACAGATATGATTTGAGAAGATGTGGTTACAGCAAGTGTTCAGTAGAAAAAGATTGTTACTTTTTCCATCATTATCTTACCTTTTTTATTATTTATTTTTTATTATTTTTTTATAATAAATTAGTGTTATTTTTTAAGTGACAAAATCTTGTTGATATGATGGACCTGTATTATAACTACATTAATGTTTTACAATACATTATAGTACCTGACTACTATCATAGAATTTATTGCAGCGATGCTAGAGATAAAAATGAACCAGATTCAGACCTCCTCTATCGCTGCATTCAAAACTCGGAAGGGAAACTCCCCTTGCACGCACAAGAGTTATGAGAGCTGACCCCTACCTTAAAATTTCCACAATGTCTCCACTTAAAATGGCGATGTAGCAGAAGTTAGGATTGCAAATAAAGGCTAAAGCCAGCCCTTACTGTACGATTACCATACCTTTCCTTCTTCTGCCTCTTGGATTCCCATTTTGCTTAACACCCATCCTGCCCGGTCATTAAAAAGCATTCCATTATGGAATGCTGGATCTTGCAGACTCGCAAAATCCTATCATTTTCCGCTGTCTATAAACAGAAAATGACCCTTTTGCAGAAGTCTGAATCCAGTTCAACATGACCTTTGCCAAGCAGGGAAGTGTGAATACACAGAGCGCCATAACACTCACGTTGACCAAGAGTTAATATACATCACCGGAAAGTGGCATACCTATGGAACCAGTCACTAGGAAATGATCTATCCTGGGTTGTGCTCTTCCAAACCAGTTCCATTTTTCCCTGCTCCTCATTACAACAATGCATGGTTGCTGACATCCCACTGCTACCACCCAATCATGCACCGTGTAGGAAAAAAAAGGTTAAATAATAACTCTACTTCAACTTAAAGTGAAGGAGGAAGAGGTTGAGAGTCCCAAAATCAGGGAAAATTCTTCCATCCATGGCAGGTTCACCTGCTAGGAAAGTTGAATAGGGCTTCATACGGCGCATCATTCAGCACCCTCGTGTGTTTCATGTGCATATGGACCTGGACTCCCTGTCTAACTAGGAGGTTGTGCAACTTTTTAGGCTCAACTGTGCTAACCTCCTGAACATCTATGAGCAGGTGAGGAGGGATTTTGACCCACCAACATCTAGGTCCCATGCATTGCCTGGGATGTAGAAATTAATGTGTGTCCTCCACTTTCTTGCTACTGGCTCCTTCCAGGTTGTCACTGGGACAGTGGTTGGACTTTCACAGCTAAGTTTCTCCCGTCACTTGACTCATGTGTTAAGTGCACTTAAGAAACGTGTGCAGACCTATATTTGCTTCCCCAGCCAGGAGCCACAATGGCGAGCGCATAAGCTGGCATTCTATAGACTCTCAGGATTCCCCAATGTCCTGGGTGCTATAGATTGCACTCACATACCGCTGAGACCACCTAAACTGTGTTCCCTGGTCTATGTCAATAGACACCATTACCATTCACTGAAGGTTCAGGTGGTCTGTGATGCAAAAATAAAAATAGTGAGTGTTTTTGCTGGCTTCCCTGGGTCATGCCATGACTCCTATATCTTGAGGCAGTCATCCTTGTTTGACAAATTTGAACATGGTCAAATGCCAGACGGATGGCTTCTGGGTGAGTGTTATGAAGTTGTGTATTCTCTGCTTTGATAATCATATTTTCACCGCTCTGATGTGTTTTTTTTTTGTTTTTTTCCATAGGGGACTCAGGATATGGGTGTCGCCCCTGGCTGATGACACCACTACTGAATCCATAATCTCCTTGGCAACACAATTACAGTCAGGTCCATAAATATTGGGACATTGACACAATTCTCATATTTTGGGCTCTATACACCACCACAATGAATTTGAAATGAAACAAACAAGATGTGCTTTAACTGCAGACTTTCAGCTTTAATTTGAGGGGATTTACATCCAAATTAGGTGAACGGTGTAGGAATTTCTATATGTGCCTCCCACTTTTAAAGGCACCAAAAGTAATGGGACAATCAACTTAAAAGCTATTTCATGGACAGATGTGGGCTATTCCCTCATTATTTCATCATCAATTAAGCAGGTATAAAGTCTGGAGTTGATTCTAGTCTGGAGTTGATGTGATATTTGCATTTGGAATCTGTTGCTGTCGACTCTCAATATGAGATCCAAAGAGCTGTCACTATCAGTGAAGAACACTCTCCAGGAGGTAGGTGTATATGTGTCAAAGTCCACAATCAAGAGTGAATACAGATGGTTCACCACAAGATGCAAACCATTGGTGAGCCACAAAAACAGGAAGACCAGATTAGAGTTTGCCAAACAACATCTAAACAAGCCATTACAGTTCTGGAACAACATCCTATGAACAGATGAGACAAAGATCAACTTGTACCAGATGCTGCAGTAGTTTGCTGATGCTCCAATGGGCCTGATCCAGAGGTACGATGTAGCGCTGAGCGTGCTAACGCTCAGCGTTACATTGCTGCCTCCCCCTGGCACTCCCCCTGTGCGGGCGTATGGCCCCTTCCTTACGCCAGCTGAAGGCTACCCTAACTTCAGCCGGCGTGAGGAAGGGGCCATACGCTCGCACAGGAGCGTATGGCCGCTTAGCACGCCCCCCATCCTCATTTACTTACCTCCCCCCGCCCACCAGCACTAACGTGAGCGTAGGGATGCTGGAGGACGTCCCCTCCAGCGTCCCTACGGCGCTACTATGGACGCCCGATCTACGAGATTGAGGCTGAGATTGAATAAAATTGTCCATCAATGTTCTGTGTGGTGTACTAACTTGTTGACATTTCTTATAGTATATGTGTGCATTTATTTATCAAATAGATAGTATGAGTCAATATAAATATTGGGTAAAGATTTCTCATCTCTCAATGGATTGGCTGTCTCGGGCTTTATTGATCCACTGAAATCAGGTGTCGTTAGTATTTTCAATGAGACAATGGTCTCCTCCCGAAAACTTTTTCTTAACAAACAGGTTTGAAGTAGTATAGCATGCCTTTATGCTTGGAGATGCTACATCCTTATCACAGCTTCCAATTTATTTTGAATGAGGGATCTTTAAATCGAACAGTCGTTAATTTTTGCCATTTATATTTGTTTGTATTTAGCTCAATTTGGGTGTCTTTTGCAGCAATGGTAGATGTGTTTGTCAGCATACTTTCCCAGCAGGCAAATTGATTAAAGTGTGCAGTGAGATACCATGCCTTAAAAGGCCCCAGATTGCACAGCTTTTGCTCCAGACCCGGCTTATCCCTATCAAACAATTCCTCCACCAGTGATAATGTATTGATGTATAGTTTTACACTAACGCGTTTCTCTGTTTAATACGATTTCCTCAGGGGCATTAACACTGTCCTTCCATTAAGGAGTGGACAGCTACCTGTTATTTATGTCCCTGCAGCCTAATGACCTCCTTGGTTCTTTTCTTCACGGCATGTGCCAGGTTAGTAGAAGTCACATTTATGGACAAAATTGTAGAGCTGTGTTTCTGGTACACTTGGGCCATTTTTCAACTATCCTTATGTAAGCAAGTAGTTCCCTACAAAACAGTGATGGATATAACAGCAATCTACATAACATAATCTACACAATAGAGAACTACATAACATTATCTACAGAACACTGATCTACTGTATACAACATAATTTATATAACAGTGATCTATATAACAACATGCAACAGTTATCTACATATTAGTTATCTACATAACAACGATATACATAACAGTTCTACTAAAAAGTGATCTACATAACATGATCTACAATACAGCGATCCAAATAGCATGATTTAGATAACATAATATGCATAACAGTGATCTACATAACAAAGATCTATATAACAGTGATTTACAAACAGTGATCTATTTAATAGTGATCTAAATAACATTTATCTTCATAACAGATCTACAAAACATAGGATCTATATAATAGATAATTTATATAACAGCTATCTACATAAAATAGATCTATATAACAGAAATCTGCATAACAGGGATCCGTTAGTTTGCAAAATATCAGAACATAATTTACCATTCTGTAATTTCTCATTGCACAAGGGGGGGTGACCAACTTCTGTTTCACAGGAAGGGGGCGGGGCATGAGTCTGGAAATAGGAGGGACCTTGTGTCACCAATTTACTGCCCCTATATGGCTTGTGCGCAGTTTGGTTGCCGCCCACTCTGCAGCTACGGAGAAGAAACCAGGAATAAAGCTCTTAGTGGCTGGAAACTTTTACAGCGCTCAGCACTCACTCACTCACTCACTCACCAACTCTCGCTCACTCAACTGTCAACTATTGTCACGTTATTTATAAACAGAGCTCAGCTCTCATAGAATGCAGAGTGTCCAAAAGTTAAAGGTTATCGGCAAAATAGAATAAATCTGATGAGGAAGGAAATCATCCAGTCTTCTACTAATTTTACAGTTACACAATTTCCATTTTCTGTCAGTTTGGTGCATTGAAGACTAACATACACCCATTAACTCGTCACCATGTCCTGTGTACTGGTCTTCTACTTGCTGTTACTATGGGGTATGTACTGTATATAAAGCCTGTGTCTCCTGTGTACTGGTCCTGTACTTGCTGTTACTATGGGGTGAGTACTGTATATACAGCCTGTGTCTCCTGTGTACGGGTCCTGTACTTGCTGTTACCATGAGGTGAGTGCTGTATATACAGCCTGTGTCTCATGTGTACTGGTCCTGTACTTGATGTTACTATGGGGTATGTACTATATATACAGCCTGTGTCTCCTGTGTACTGGTCATATACTTGCTGTTACTATGGGGTGAGTATAGTATACACAGTGTGTGTCTCCTTTGTACTGATTCTTCCATATGTATAAATGTCACTCTGAGATGGGTTTTGTTGCTTCCTGATCTTTACAATGACTTATATAACTCTCTGTGGTATTGTAATTACAGGTCAGACCCAGGAATCTGCAGGACAATACTGTGTGGATCAGCCTAGAGTAATAGAGACATTTATACGGGAATCTGTTACCTTCTCCTGTAGATTTGTGTATCCAGATAGTGATGACAGAGTCTCATCAGTGGACATCTCAGTGAGAGCTGGTTTGGAATCTTGTTATAAAGGGGATCAGAAAGAAATACACAGCTCCTCATCTCCTGGATATGAAAGAAAAATATCTGTGATGTTGTATAGAGAAACCAGGAATGCATCAGTTACTATACGTAATATTCAGAAGTCGGATGAGAACAGTTATGTCACCTTCTCCTGCAGTTTTGTGTATCCAGATAGTGATGACAGAGTCTCATCAGTGGACGTCTCAGTGAGAGCTGGTTTGGGGTCTTGTTATGGAGGGGATCAGAAAGACATACACAGCTCCTCATCTCCTGGATATGAAGGAAAAATATCTGTGATGTTGTATAGAGAAACCAGGAATGTATCAGTTACTATACGTAATATTCAGAAGTCGGATGAGAACAGTTATTGTTGCCGGGTGCAAATCACTTTTCAGAATGGTGGAATTAAACATTTCCAGAGCACGGATAACACTTTAATGATAATAAAAGGTGAGACAGGAAAATATGACATATTATAACTTTCTTTATAGTTCATAATTATACACAATAATTCTAGGAATCTAATTGTTGGTGTTTATGTTGTTATTATTATTTTTTATTTTTTTCAAATTTACATACTAAACCAATAGTTGTGTAGTAAGTAGACCAAGCAACAACATAGACATATTTTGTTAATATTATAATTTTTTTTTTTCAATCATTGTATCTAGTGTTTATTTTGTATTTCTTAATTGGTTTTCCTCCATCTATAAGTTCTCTTTTCTCTTCTTTTTGATTTGCAAAATTTGGAGCTGTGAAAGCTTGTTATAAAAGCTACAAGGTGACAGCTACGAACAACGAGGAAACAGTCACGTCACACTTTATTCCCTTACTAAACATTTTGTTTTTTAAGCAACAAGCAGGACAATGCAGAAGCATCATTTCCATGCTTTTATGGTTGTGTGCTGACACTACGGTCTATGCATCTAGACCGTAACACAACTCACTGAGGGACTGCTTACTGTTTATTTATTTATTTATTAACATGTTTTTATATAGCGCCAATAGATTACGTAGCACAATTTTAACCGTTAATATAAACAAGACTGGGTAATAACAGACAGACTGGGTGGGTAAGATGGCCCTGATCACAAGCTTACACTCTATAGGACAGTGGGTTTGATACATAAGGGCAAGTGCTATATATCACACAATGGAACCAGCCGGGGTGTATGGTAAAAGTGCTCTAAGTGCTCTGTATGATCCAGCTACACAGCAGTGTTAGTAACAGACATGAGTGAATTTTAGAATAGAGAGACAGAGTGCGGGTTTGTGTTAATAATGTGTAAAAAAAAAAAAGGCAAATTTGGTTGTTAATATGGTACATAAAGCTTAGGAAGGTTGAGGAATTTGATAAGCTTGTCTAAAGAGGTGAGTTGTAAGGGAGCGCTTGAAAGTTTGTAGAGTAGTGGATAGTCTTACTGAGCGAGGAAGGTTATTCCAGAGAGTTGGTGCAGCCCAGGAGAAGTCCTGCATTCCGAGGGACATTTTGTGGGAGGGAGGGTGGAGAGATGTAGTCAATGTACGGTAAGTCCCACAAGTGAGACCAGTCCAGACGGAACACAGACAGTTTATGGCAAAACATTTGGGTCAGTCACAGTACATATCTATTGTAAGTTAGGAACGCTTCTGATGCATATATTTTGAATTATAGTATCAACACACAACCATAAGGGCATGGAAATGATGCTTCTGCATTGTCCTACTTGTTGCTTAAAAAACAAAAACAAAACACAAAAAAGTCATCAAAAGTATATATTTTTGCTTTCCCCCAAAAAACACCATATAAATAATATTAGTAAGGTCTACATATGTGTGCCTGTTTATTAACATATTTTATAGTGTTGTGGATTATTTATTTCATGAAATATTGTGAATCCAGGTTTGCTGTTTGTTGCTTTGTTTTTTCATTAACACAAACCATTTGTTTTCATTTGCCTTTCTTTCTTATGTTTGCTATAGCGTTGTACCCTACATATAAGCGTCTTCTTTCTGAGTGTTTAACACATTTTCCCTTACAGCTGCTGGGGCTGATTCAGAGTTTGGGAGTAAGGGTAGAAAAGGTGCAAGTGCACAACTCAGCTAAACCATTTTTCATAGTAAGGGGTGTTAATGAATTTAAAATCTTTTGCATGAAGGGAAAATACTTTACTTAACTCAAACTCTAAGACAGCATAGATTTATGTTTATTCTATAAAATAGAGTTGAGCCAAGAAACTTCATTCTAATTCTGGTTTCATAATTTAAAATTGCTTCCCCTTGCAAATCAACAGGGTATTTCTGAGGTCTACACTTGCACCTAAAAAAAGGTTTAAGTGCAACTTTGAATCAACCCCGCTGTCTTTATCTAATTAGCGCCATAGGTAATAGTTGGTTAGTTTTTTTTAAGCTAATTTATTTAATGAATTAAGACAGAATCCAGACCTCCCTCCAATGTTAATGATTTCTGCCAGCTGGGCCTCACCTTACATTTTCAACACCGTCCCCACAAAATATTGGGGATGTTGCTGAAGCCTGGATATAATGTAAGGACTGAATCCTGTCCTACTGTACAATTAGTATGTCTCCCCCTCTCTCGCAGAATGGAAGTGCTTCCTCTTTTGCCTCTGTCCAGCCTTGCCGAAGGTTTTTTAAACAGGACGGAATTGCAGCACCACTGTAAACTATAGATTAAAATACATCCGTCAAATAAGCAAAGTTGTTCAGTATTTTCCTTGCATGCAAAAATCTAAATGAATTTGTACCCATCACATTGTAACATGGTTTATTAGGGTTCAAATTTGTACTTTTTTGAGCAAATAATCCTCACTCTGAATCAGACCCAAATTAGTTGAGTTTACAATCTTATAATCTATAAGAAAGTAGCTTTGACATGTGAGGGTCAGCGCTCCATATTGCAGCATAGAGAAGTCATCAGCAGTAGAGTGTGATCAGTAATTGAAGAATCAGGACTCTGGTGTAGTTAAGTATAGAGAGAGAAAACATGAACGTTTAATGGGAGTCATGTAAAGGGAAGGGATAATAGTAAAGACAAAAGTTGCCAATTGAGTAAAAGATTTAGATGCATTTTTTGGAGTTTGGTAAGAGTTATTCAAATATATTCGTTTTTGGGTAGTGATTGAAGACCGTATTCACAGATACGTGTGTATAAAGTACGCAAATATATGCACTTATGTTGCAAGGCAACACCAATGACACGCCCCTCACACAAATGCGTTCCGCCTCCATAGGGCACCCTTAAGTCTACGTATGTTACTTACCTACGTGCGTATTTATCTAACCGCACCCTCAAATGCCCATTTAAATGCTTCCCCTCGCCCACTTTCACGTAACTTCTACCGTCCGGATAAAAACCATGCCCCTCCATACGTGTGTCCCTAAGTGCGATTCACAAGTCCGTGCCGAAAGTACTTACATGCGGAAATACTATGTAATGTGCGTGGAAAAAGTTACCACACATGCGCAGTTTATTTGAAATTAAAAATATGCACGCAACCCCATACACAACGGAGCTGTGAATACGGTGCTGAAGGGTTGGATGATGATTTTATTTTTATTGTGCTGGAAACTTTATTCTAGAGTGGGTACGGAGGAAAAGAGACACCAGTCTCAGGGGTTAAGTTGGGAGATATTTTATGAGATGAGAAGATTGGTATTTGGATATATTTTTGATGTTGGTTTTGTAGATCAGTAAAAGTAAATTTAATGCGTACTGTACATATAAAAATAGTTTTGTTATCTGTAAAAACAGGATAAATTATTCTGCAGATATATTTTCTTTGTTGTGTTTAGTATTGTTGATAACTACTTTGTTGTATTATGTTTGTTGTTTAGTACTGAAGTCAGTATATTACTGAGTAACTAATGTTTTACAGACCCAGATCCTCATTTGTAAATGAATCTATCTGTTCTGATACTGGGGTGTTACCTGAATTCCAGTGACTGATACTAGATGTACTGAGTAAGCCAAATAGGTCCAGAAGATGGTAGGCAAATGTCTGTTGTAGTTTGGTATTCAAGGATTAAGTTAGGCAATGGCAGTGTTTGTACTCAAGGGGCCAGATTTACTAAGTTGTGGTAAAGGAAAAGTGGAGATGTTGCCTATAGCAACGAATCAGATTCTTGCTGTCACTTTCCTAATATACTAATCAAAAGCAAAAAAGCTGCACTGGTCAATATAATAAGATAGTAATAATTAGCAGATAATTCAGCAGGGGTGCAACCAAACGATCCTCAAAATTGCAAACTACTACAAAGGTATTCTCCACAAAAGGAAGAAAAAAGCTGTGAATCTAGCTGGTGCACACCCTGAATAGATAAGATCTCTCTCACTTAAGACTTCCGTTTTTTATAAAAAAGTATACATTTTATTACAACATCAAAAAAGTAATCACAGTAATATAAATGTAATAAAAAGCATGAGACACCTTCCAACGAAGATATGTATATAAACATAAGTCCACAAATTGCTATAACATTGTGATTAATCCCACTAAGGGTAATAATAGAATCTGTGAAAATATATCTATCAACAAGTAAGATTGTAGCAATCAGATCCCATAAAACAATGAACATACACAACATTCAGCAACGGAAAGGAGTAGGTAGTCAGTGCCTAATATAGAAGCCCAGAGGCTGTCCCTGTCAGAAACAGACTAGCAGCCTCACGGCTGCACTTCACCCACACGTGGGCTAGTAAACAAACCCTACGCTAGACTAACAATATGCGGTACAAAACAAACCCAGACTCCTGTGGACATGGAGAAGAGGCTGCTCCTGGTGCACTCAGGAACAGCTATCATACAAGAGGTCTATATACACACACATCAGTATATATATATATATATATATATATATATATATATATATATATATATATATATATATATATATATATATATATATATATATATATATATATATATATATATATATATATATATATATATATATATATATATATATATATATATATATATATATATATATATATATATATATATATATATATATATATATATATATATATATATATATATATATATATATATATATATATATATATATATAT
>WWET01004618.1:42439-58049 GCA_011038615.1 Limnodynastes dumerilii | reverse complement strand
TCTATCTATCTATCTATCTATCTATCTATCTATCTATCTCATATCTATCTATCTATCTATCTATCTATCTATCTATCTATCTATCTATCTATCTATCTATCTATCGTCCATAAAGAGAGGCACTCAAGAAAACTTACACACAGAATTGTGCAATAGAGCCACAGAGGGCAATTTATTTAGGCATATTCCAACGTTTCAGCTGTCACAAAGCAGCTTTCATCAGGGGTGCAAATAAACATACCATACATTATTTGCACCCCTGATGAAAGCTGCCTTGGTGGGGTTAGAGATTTAGATTAGGCTGGAGGGGAGCGTCAAGGGTCTATGCGTAGGGCAATTTAGTTAGGCATATTCCAACTTTTCAGCTGTCACAAAGCAGCTTTCATCAGGGGTGCAAATAAACAAAACATACATTATTTGCACCCCTGATGAAAGCTGCCTTGGTGGGGTTAGAGATTTAGATTAGGCTGGAGGGGAGCGTCAAGGGGAATCTCTATGCGTATTTCCCTTTTTTTTCCCTATTTCCCTCTGTTCGTATTTTTATGAGTGGATGTACTGCACAAGCCCAGAACTCAACATACACATGGAAACCATGGCCAATTAATTCACAGGCACGGATGGCTGACTTAGGACTGATACACACATAAGCACGGAATGAATCCCACATGTGTGGCTAGAGGGGCAAGACTCTTAATGCAAATGAGCAGCACACGGGCTACTAATGTACAGTATGGGCGTTCTTCAAGAGTTAGGACTGATTCACAAGTAAAAGTGCATCGCGGAAGCAACTATGCGCATGGAATAAGGTAAGGTAGAGCCCTCTTCCACTCTTAAGTTTATTTGCGTGTGGTTTGGTGCTAGCCTATGCATCTAGTTTATATTTTATTGATGCAATTACACCTTTAAAATGCTAAAAAACATTTCTATTTACATTAATTGAAATATTTTTAATTTTGAAAACATTTCAATTCTTTTATTTGATTAAAATGAATTAACAAAATATTGAAGCAAAAAGTTAAAATATAATAGATTGAATAAGAAAATAATTGATAAATGATAAAAATAATATAATTAGCAATTAGCATATATTACAATGTGTATTATTATATTAGTAAAGAGCAATCGCTAAATTTATTTAATAGACAGATAATAGTGTAGAGTTATATATAAAGAAGTTTTGCGTTTAGTTGTGGTTGAGTGAATGCTGATTAATTTAAGTACCTAGATGGCCTCCGTGTGAATCACAATAAGGAAACACCTCCGCACCTAAAACCACACACCTTAAGAACCGTCTGTACGGAGCAATCCCGAGACTTGGAGTTAACTTAATTTTTATGCATGTCTGATTCACTCTTTTGGATATTCTCCATGTGTTTACTTAGGCACATTGGCAAATTCTGTGAATCAGGTCCTGCCTCTCTATTTCTATGATGGTGATGACTGGTATCTCTATCTCAATGATGAATGATGATGATGATGATGATGACTGGGATCTCTCTAGCTCTATGATGATGATGACAAAGTGCATCACTGGCTATAATTAATTAGACACATTGGGCCTGATCCTGACTTCCGCCGATGCGCTGTGCGTACTAAATGTAGACGGCGTAACAGTGTGAAATTACGCCGGTCACAGGAGCGTAATGGCCCAAACCCATCCTCCTGCCCTCATTAGCTTACTTCCCCCTGCTTTCCTTGCCTAACTGTTGCGTAGTTAAGGTGAGAAACACCCCCTTGCCGTAACTAGGGACGCCCGATCCTCAAGAATGGGTTTCCCTAACTACAACGGGCAACATCTGCCCGGCGCAGGCGCAGATCGGCAGAAATTCCGATCTTACGCATCCGCCCACCGTAAACACGGCGGGCAGTGTAGTTTTGGATCAGCCCCATTGAACATAATATGATTAATCCATTTTCAGATGCATAACTGTGTCTTTGTTTGATTACCTTTAATACTACTACTACTACTACTACTACTACTACTACTACTACTACTACTACTACTACTACTACTAATAATAATAATTGTAATAATAATAAATAAGAACATGTTGCAGTGTTCCTATGTTTATATGTAGACATTGGGCTGGATCCAGAACTACGGCCGTCTGTGGAACAATAGATACTGTGCATGCGCAGTAGCTATTGTTCATTACATTATAGCCACCTGTGGAAGACGGCCGTAGTTCTGGATCCAGCCCAATGCTCTTTCTTAGCTTTAATACTTTGTCTTTTTTTCTTTTTCTCCATTACTATTAGTTTCTGAAAACCCTGTGACTGAAGACAATCAAGAAAATCAAGAACTGGTAATTGAATTTCTTTCCATATTATTGTCAGTGTATTCCACAGAAATATAATAATCATGGCTCATCTAAGCTCATATCACAAGACCTCATATGTGGCTTTTTATATGTTTTTTATTGGTAACAAATCTTAACACTAAAAGACCTACTCTGAAATATATACCTTTTTGTCAACTTCTAACATGGCTGGTGATCAAAAATTATTATTATGTTATTACCTATTTCAATAAACACATTTAATAAATATCTCATGTGGAAGGGGGTAATACTGCATTATTATTATTATTATTATTATTATTATTATTATTACTACCATTTATTTATAAGGCGCTACCAAAAGCCAAATATCTCTACTAATATCCAGAGCGTATGAGGACAAGCAGTGCTAAGCTGCTTTTGTATGCATTAAGTTGAAATTGTTATAAATGAAGGAAGTGTGTACTTCTTGCTTTAACCTTCTGCTTCCCTCCTTATAAACTGTGGATATTAATAGATCAAAAAAGAGAGGTTAGGAAGGGGACACAACTACAGGATTTATGATTGTGAGGTTTTTTTCTGCTTTTGCAGGTCAAAGACTAAAATGGTGGTATTGAAAAGAGGGAAAAGTTAATGAAAGCAAAGTCAAGGAGGTTACTGGGAGCAATAGAAATATTAAATAAAATCCAGACCGCTGCAGTATAAATGAAAGTTAGTTACAGAAATAAAAGTATAATGAGCCTTCAAATGCTCCCTAAAAATCAATTTCTTCAGGCTAATCTACTCTTCTTCCACCTGAGCTTCCCCCTTCATCCCCATGTCTCCTGTTTATTTACCCCCTCCCAAATAGCATGTTAGCTTTCATAAGCAGGGCCCTTCATTTTCCAGAAGTCACCCCCTTACCTGTGTCCCACCACTTTCCACCTTCTCTCCACTGACTATTTCTTTCCTTCTGCTCCAACACTTATATTGTACATTCTGCTTCTTTATTTTACCCTGCATATTGTTTTACAATTTTTTTTTTTTTTACTGTACATTATTTTTGCATTTTGGTTGTATTGTATTCTCTATTTTACTATGGTTGTTAAATTTGTTTTCACTATTGTCTTTGTATGGTGCTGTATATACAGTGTGCTTGTAAATGAATGTCAAAATAAAAAAAGTAATAATAATGTACTGGATCCAGTACTAGTTAAGTGCTTAAACTTGGTTACTCCTGGGCTAAACCATGTTGACTGCAAGGAGAGTTGAGAGGTGATGTTTCCTATCCCAAGTCTAAATCACAATGTGATAGTAAAGCTGCTCAGTATCTGTGTGCAGTTCAAAGATATATCAATGCATGCAAAGAATACACTTAACTGAAATCAACATGGTTTAGCCCAGGAGTAACTAAGTTCAAGCACTTAACTAAGTCTGGATCCAGCCCAGTATTAGTAATTGCATAGTGAAGATGTGATATAATATAGACTAATTGGTGTAGGTAGAATGTAGTAAAATGTCATCCATGTAGTGGTGGACATTGGGAGACATCAGGCTCTATTTTCTTACCTTCCTCGTTCCCTGTGAACGAAGCTGCATCAGGCTGGCTTATCATAGCAGTGAGCCTGGTAGCTTCGTTGACAGTATTTACAAATACTCACCCCTCCTCCGAGGTCCCGCGATGAGCCGCAGTACTTCACATTCATGCGATGCATGTATTCCGACGGTCTCCCCATACATACCCCAATTTTCCTTCCCCTAATAACAGCTATTAGGGGATGAAACGAGGGGTATATGGAGACATTGCCAGAATGCTTACCACTAATGCCAGTCTGAGCTGGCGTTAGTCTGATGCCGGGAGCGGAGTGTGAAACTCCGCTGTGGCATTTTGTAAATATGGGAGACTTCATTTTAATGCGATAGGGCCAGTTTTTAAGTGAAAATTGGCCCTATCGCATTAAAATGATCTTTGTAAATAGAGCCCTTTGAAGCTTTTTTCTCATCCGATGAAGAAAACAGCTATCAAGACTTGCCCATCTAGTCTGAGATATTCATTGTTGGACTCAGTGAATCTATGTATTGTAACTCAAATCTTAAAGCAACACAGTAGATTATGTACCTGTACGATCCATAGTGCTACTGTTTGATTTACCACAAGCTTTACCAAAATTGTAAATGCTTTATTTTAAAGGAAAATATTATGTAGTAGATGCAGTATAGACATGAAAGAATATGAAGCCATCTCCAAATTTATTTATAAAACTTTTTTTCATATTTACTTTAAAAAAGTGTAGTAGCAATTATGACTTTGAAATTAACACAAAACAATATTATACTAACAGGCTATATTGTTATCTTGTATTATAAACATAATTTTATTTTTTATAAAAGTACACATTTTAATAATCCAGCCATTTTAACCAGAATTTTTTCATATCATTATTTTCATAGAGCGAAAATATGGTCTATGCCATTTTGGATCATAAGTCATCTTCTCCTCCAACACAACCACAAATACCATCAAAATCCGATGTGCTGTATGCTGTTGTGAAAACATAATTACTTTTTTTTAAGCTGCACTGCATGTAATAAAACACTGAGGTCAACAATAAGACTATGTGCTTCTTTCTGCTTATATTTTTTATTTATATATATACATTTTGTATTAAGAGTAGGGCTTAGAAGAACTTTTAATGTCCCAGTGATAATAACTCTTGTAATGATAATAATTTGATATTTGGCTACTCAATTTTCAAATGAATCTATAACTTAAGAAAAAAAACAAGTGCAATGAAAGTGTTAAGACATTTTATTAAACAATTATTTTAAATGATTTCTTTGTTATTTTTTTTTATCAAAATACATTTTTAAAGAACATTTTTTTTAATATAACACAGATCAGAGAAAAAAATTTTTTTATTCTCACAGTACGTTGTTCTTTGCTGAAATGTGCTATAATTTGCATATTAATTGCAAAGGATCTGCATATGATAATGTTTGTCCCTCATACTTAGTAATACAATAATCAGTATATGCTCATCTTGTTTTTATCTATGCCATTTTTTGTATTGGCTGAAATATTTTGAGAGTATAACATGCTTAAATGTGTGTCATCTCACTCACTCTACTGAGGATTTCTCAGAAGTGATTATGATACTTGATGTTAGTTGCTGGTGGTTTTGGACGTAAGGCAATCTGGGGAATGTTGTTCTGGTTTCCTGTTCCTGGATTCTTCTTCCTCCTCATGCTGCTGCTGTTGATGATGATGATGATTTCTTGCTCTCTATGTTTAAAATTTTGGTATCTCCAGTATTCCATATTTAACTTTCAGTTAAATACATTATGTTGCAGTTTCTTCTAGTTTTGTAGATTCTTTGTTAATTACTTTATATTAGGCTTGTATTATAGGTAATTAATTACACAAAAGAAGTCACAAAAAGAAATATTATATTTACAAAATTAGAATAAATACTTCCAAAAACACAATATGTCAGCCTTTAAGATTTTAATATTTAAATAAAAGGGTAAATAAAAATTAGGTTGATGTTTTTTTCTTCTGTCAAAACATTCTTGTACATTCTATTGTAAATGCCATACTGTACAATTATTTTTCTTTTCAAAACTGTAGTTTAAAATTAGGTTTGCCATCAACTTTTTTGTTTATGTTTGTGTGGTAGTTATTACATAATAATAACTAAAACACAAAAAAACTGTTTGTCTTTTTTCAAGATAGTGATTCTGTGCTACAAAATGTAATCTAAAGACATAGAAATGCCTTTCTCATATTCAAATATATGCAAATATAAACGCAATACACTGGATATGAATAAGTTGCATATAACAAATAGATACAAAATTAATAAATAAATACTGAAGTATTTTATTCTTAGAAAATATATTGTATTCATTTATAGTCTATTATATACATAGTATAACCTATAGTGTTACAATAGATTTTATTATAACAAATGACAGTTAAATGTCAAATGTATGTATGTAAAAATAAATTGGTGATATCTGAAATATTTAGTGTATATAAATATTAGTACAGCTAACATTCATATAATACATAATAAAATACACAAATTTTATAGTCCTAATGCACATAAAATTTAGCAAATTAATATTATTAATAAATGGGAGAAAACTAACATAAGATGATCACTTTCATTAACCTCAAATATATAAATATTTATATTGGGGGGAAAAACTAATAAAAAAAAAATTATCTAAAAACTATGTAAATTTTTTACCTACTTGTAAGTCGGTATGAAAAAGTGTAGTTTTTGCAAGCATTTTCTTGTGTGTTTCAATTTGGATCAGGCCCGGAGTTAGTATTTGCAAATGTGTATATACCTTACCTAAGTATGGTCTCATTTTACTGCACACGCACAAATTTTATGAAAAATTATTCTCAATTGTAAATGAGAATCTAAACATATTTTGCTGTTCATAATTACCGCAAAATGATATTCAAATATTTATTCTTTAGCCTGATATAGCAATATTTGTTAATCAATATTAAAATGATGTTTGACATCTCAGAAAATAGAAGTCTTAGAAAAGGCAATTGCTGCTTTCTGCTAAGAATGAGACAGATAAATGCACCAGAAGCTGAACTTAGAAACATGGTGCTAGTTAATCACAAGCTGACCAAGGTCTGGATAAACACCCCTGGATGTATTGCACATATGTCCTTAAATTACCGATAATAGCTACTACACGTGTGCAGTAACTAGTTTACGTAATCTATGTATCGTTTTGTTACGTAGATTGCAAATATGCGGTCTTTAAGAAAAAAAATTGCGATTTTTATGCGCACCTCTATGGGGTGCGCATAAAAATCCCCCTCAAAAAATTTGTGGAATTAGCTCTGTACCACAAATAATGTGGGTGCAAAGCTAATTGAATCGGGCTCTATAATTAGATTTGTGTTTAACTGGTACCATTCAATTAAAACTGAACATTTTATTGCCTACTTTTTAGATAATTAGATAATTAGGAATTTAATAAAACCTCATCTTGATTGCAGATGTGATGGCATTATTGGGTAACTATAACAATGGACTCTGTGCCATCTACACACAATGCAAGATCTCCAGTGACCAATGTAGTTCTTTGGCCATGCATAGCGCACACACACAACATGGTAATGGGAGCTGTCATCCTCCTCTATGACAATTGTAATAGCATGATAAAAAGCAGCTATAATGGTGTGTATAATACATTTTACACTATACAGATTAAGCTTAAATATGATATAGTTAGATAACTCATAGAAAATTAAATAAATACCAAACTTGGCTTTTTAACAACAGATGTGGCAAACATTTAGCAAACTGATTCCATCCAAAAAAAAAAGTATAGAATGTATATATAGATTTTATTGTGCCTAATAGAGTTGAAAGGATTGCACACAAGATTTTAAATAAATAAAAAAACTAGGCTTTGTTTTAAGGTAGCTGTTGTACAGTTTTAGCAAACTGGACCGGATTCAGAGTTCCGAGCATGTGCGATGCGGAATCGCACATGCTCATTTGACTATGGGCTATTCAAGGTTGCACTTCCGTGCATCCTATAGCCCACTCTGAATAGCACGTAGACTTGTTAAAAAGTAGTCGGAGCCTTAATGGCTCTGACTTTTTTTTTTTTATGTTAAAAAACCCCGTTCCCCCCAGCATGCCCCGCCGCCGCAGCACGTGTTTAAAAAATTAATAAACAAAGGCCCGTCGGACAGGACATAATGCCATCATTGGCCCATAAAAAAATAAAAAAAAAACGCCACCAGTGCCACATAAAAAAAAAACATAATGCCACCAGTCCCATATAAAACATAAAACTCTTGCCATTATTTATATTAATGACATAAAAAATATAGGCATATATGTCTTGTTAAACAAAATAAAAATTAAAATAAATTCCCGAAAACCTGGCCAGAAAATAAATAAAAACAGCTTTACCTGTTCTGATGGGGGTCCTGGTCCAGTCTTGTAAGCTTTTAATCTGGAGGGGTGGTCTTTGTAAAATAAAAAACCCTATTGTAACGTTGCTTACTATGTCCTGCAAGCAGGACATCCCCGGTGCTAATGAGAGGTTGGCTGGCATTGGGCAATATATATACCCGCTGCCAGCGTGTGAAATTTTCAAAGTCTCACGATGGAAATTGGGATTTCCCATGCAGTGTAGAAATAGTTTTTTTTACCTAAACAAAACCAAAATATGAAAGTGAATACAAATTCAAAACCAAAACACGGGCATCGGCGCTCATCTTTAATTCTTAACCGGATTTCCAGGATATGACTAATAGAAATCAGAGAATTAGTTACAAATATCTGCAGATATTTGTAACTAATTCTTTGATTTTTATTTTAAAGAAAGAAGTTCATGATTAGTAACTGAGTAATGGCTAGAGTGCCAGCCACTTACAAGGTTTCTCTGTTTGTTGGTCCTAACTCCAAAAATATCAGAGTTTCAACTTTGGGTCATATATCATGTATTTTTTAATTTAAGCTCACCCCCTGCAGAGGTCCCCGAGTATCCAAAACAGCCACTCTAAAACAGCACCCCCTTTCAGCTACTATCTCAGACATGCTTTAAAACAAACATCAAAGATGGAGGTTGCTCAAATCAATTTATAAGGTAATTTTACAGCAGGGGCGCAAAGCAAGGGGGTTTTGCACAAATACAAACTAAATTAAAGAAAAAATATTCTTTTTGATGTACAGGATAACCAAACATTAGTATAATGAGTTCTCTGGACATATATGCTACTTTAACTTCATAGATAGATAGATAGATAGATAGATAGATAGATAGATAGATAGACAGACAGACAGACAGACAGACACAGAAAGCTTCTGGGGTCTGGATCTGTTTCTAAGAAAGAACAGTGACATCTAAATGGGCTGGTATATTATAAATTACAGGATTTGATAGAGATTGCAATTAGCAACCAATCAGATTCTATCTCTCACTTTCCTAGTAAATGCTAGACAATGTCAGCTAGAATCTAATTGGTTGCTATGGGCAACATCTCCACTTTTCCAAATCCACAGCTTAGTAAATCTGGCCCATAGATTTTATTTGAGATATTGGAGATGCCAAGGAAACAGGAAAGATACGGAATGATTTAATCTAAGATGTTTTATGTGTAACATGTAGAGAAGAATAAAAATGAAAGTTAGACATTTTTCTTCAACACTGAAGAACAGATAATCGATTACTATACAGCGTAACGTTTGCATATTGTTTACTGCAATTTCAGCTTTCATAATATATGGATGACATATAGGAAAAGACATGGGGAAAAGCTCAGTAAAAGTTATTATGTAACATATTGGAAAAGACAGTATATAAAGGGGTATGAAAGATTAAACAAGTGTGCAAAATACCACTATCAAAGCTATATTCTGTATGTAGTGTAGTGTAGCAGGTGAGTTAGAGAGACTTGTAATGTTGCTGGAAGTCTGCAATCTTCAGCTACAGGTAGGGGTTATTCCTCCAAACTCTCTTTCACATACTAACTGCTCTGTGCATGCACAGCTGCCAGCAGATGGCCAGAGGTCAGTGAAAATCTGTTAGCTGCTGGACAGTAATTTATAAATAGCGCTCAGCACTCTGCACTCAGAGCCTCGCCTTTGTCTTACCTGCCTGTGCCTTACCTGCCTTTACCACTATCACTTGGTATTACGTTCACTTGTGCCTATATAACCTGGTACTATATCTTCTACCATTCTATCTGTTACTTCTTTCACTTGAATCTATACCATTCTGTTTTACCATCGCTAGTACCTATACCTCCTGGAACTATTCTCTCTTGTACTACTCTGACTCCCTCTGCTGAGGTTGGTTGCCTTGCTTCTGTGTTTTTTGTTGTTCATCTTGTCTGCTCTTTCGTGCATGCCATGGGACACACCATCAGCCAGCAGTATCTATGATGAGCCGTGACCTGCAAAGAGCCTGCAACCAATTCTGTTCACACCAGTAAGAGCTCCAGTGAACCCCAGGCTACTCGTTAAACTCTATACTCTGGTGAATGGTTCTTGTGGCAATAACTCATCCAGTTTGTTTAAAGAGATGTAAAGGAAAAACAAAATAAAAAACTGTATGGCAGTAAATCCCAAAACACATTTATTATAAACATACAAATAATGGGCCAGATCTAGACCTAGTGTAAATGCAGTTTAAGTACGATCGCGTACCGTATTTATGTGATCGTAAGTACTATGCACTCCACCAGGCACTTCCCTCAGTCATACATAATTTACTTGATTTATGTGTACCAAACCTTACCTTAACTTTTCTAGTGTAAGTACGCGCATACGTAATAAATTGTCGTAAGTAACGTTCTAACTTGGCCCATACTGTACAATTTAAATGCTTCCGTCCGCCTACAAAGCGTATTTCCGGACGCCGTAAGGATGACCCACCCCGTACTTCGTATTTACAATGAAGGTACATACACTCAGAGCTACAATGACAAACATCTTTCGCGCGCATGCACAGTGCATACAAAAAGTCAAAGTTACGCAAGCGGCAAGTGGAAAAACGCACTCGTACGTAGCTCTGGATCTGGCCCAATGTTCCTATATTAGATACACAACTGATTCAACAGAGACTGTGAGAAATAGAAGAACCAGAAATCAAAAGTGCCTTTAGATGTTAAACATATCAGAAAACCAATGTATGTTATATTTATGAGGAACACATTGGATGAGAAAGAGTCTCGGTGTGGAAGGCAGCTCCACCAATGCATTTCAGTCAGACCCTCCAGACAGACTTTATCAAGAAAATGGAGTTGGGGACTGAATTTAAATATTATATACCTCTACAGACAGTTGTTTTTGGGGAAAGAAAAAGATGTGATAATGAAAAGTTTTGCGTTTTACCACTTCTTAATTGTCCCTTTTTTTTTAAGTGTTCTTTATTGATTTTTAAAGGACAAACATAACACAAACACCCCAAACATATAAGTGCCTTCACAATAATACTCAGATTGCTTCAACGTATCATCACTCAATGTTTTACATTCGTTGTCAAAGCTTAAATAGATGAAACATTTAATAAACACTGAAAATGTTTGGTTCCAAACTGCTGATGCCACACAGAGAGTTGAGGGGGAAGGGGGAAAGCCAAGCAAAATTAGCCCAAAGTAAGCAATATAAAAGCATTCAAATTGTCCCCTTAAATAAAGAAATTCTTAATATCAAAACAAACTCTATAAAATAAGTGAAATTGTTTAATATTATCTAGTAATCTTGATAAAATAAGTTTAAGAAACCATCCTTCTTTTATCAAACTGTAAACACGTCACAAGTAGATTTTTAGCTTCCTTTATCAAATTGGGCTGGTTTGATTTAGCTACTTTTCCGGGAGAGAATATTAGGAACCTACCACACTAAATTTAATGATAAGTTTAAAGTTAGATTAAATTTACAAATCTAATAAAATGTTGCCATAAAACCTGCCAATAAAGGTGGGTCAATGGTTGTATTAAATGGAAGAAAATACATTTTTGAAGTTGGCAGAAGCTGATTTTATATTAACTGATGATTGCTCCACTTCTAGATTAAAAAATAAATAAAAAATCAAATAAGAGAAAGTACCTGTTTTTCCTGTCTCTTGTATTGACATTGTATCAAGACATTTAAAATTAAATGTATGCATGTATCTGGTGAAATGGAACAGTTTAACTTATTTTCATATAATGAAACAATTAAATTTACATAATCTAATAAATGAAAATAATAATGTATAAATTCAAATTTCAAAGTTGAGAAAAGTCAGCAAAATTAATTCTGATTACCATCATGATATAAGAATGCGACATGCTAATTTATACTGTACATTCCTTACATTGTTAAAACCCAACAAACATCTTCTATGAATTCATACTTATGACTGATTTCTGGTGTATGTTGCATCATGGGAGCCACTTGCTTTGTATTTCACCATGACCGCATCTGTATTTCTGGCAAACAGAAATTATTAAATATATAATTAAAATGTTCAAAAGTTTAAATAACTATGCCTAATAATTGATGCTGATAGGGCAACAAGAAGCCTTTAACATAGAGGGTCTCATGTATTGTTTTGAGCAGGCAGTGGAATTTAGAGTATGCAAAATAATAACACCACAGCGCCCGGAACACATTCATACGCAAATGTGTGCGATGGTGAGTTCTACGAATTTGAACATGCTTCACCTTATAATCAATGTGCAATACCTACATAGCTTGGGGACATGTGAATGAAAGCTATGTGAGATATTGAGTTGAAAATTTCATTTAGAGATGAAATATCACACTTCTAAACATATGAACATGGTACAAGTACTTGTAATGGATGCTGGGTGTTTTGTACAAATATCACGTTTTACCTTATGAGGCCAGAGTTTTCCGATATGAGCTACTGCTATACACGGTCTTAAAGACCGCGTATACGCAATCTCTGTTGCAACAAGTAACAAGCTCTGCATACGGCCCATTATCACTAGGACATCTAGTTCTTCTAAGCTCTATTTTTAAACAAAAGAAAAAAATCAACAACAAAGAGAAACAAAAGTTTCTCCTATACCAGTATTCTTAGCAATACTTGAATAAAAGTTATATTTTAGAATTAATTGTATGCATAATACGGGGCCCTTTTCTCTGGAGGGTCTCTCTTGATCCTTGTTTGCTTGCAATTACTGTTCTTGCCACAGAATTGCACCTTCATGTGCTCCAATGACGATTACCTTATTGAACTCTATTTTAGAGTACATCTCTGTTACCAACCACTAGTCTTATCACTATAAGACTTAGTTGGCTTCCTCTGTGCGGTAGACATATCTCTGGTTCTACATTATTACTGTTGGTCACAACCTGCCATTGTTCTGCAGAATCTGTACTCTGGTGAGTAGTTTCTAAACAAGGGGTTAGTCCTTGGTCCCCTTCTATTTTCAGTCTACACCCTCGTCAGTTCCTTTGACTTTAACTACCACCTCTATGCTGATTATACTCAAATGTACCTCACCTCCCCACCTCACTTCCACTCCCTCCTCTCCAAGGTCTTAGAATGCTTCACAGCTGTCTACTCTTCAATGTCCCCGCATTTCCTTAACCTTAAGATGGATAAAACATTAATCTTCCTTCTCCCCAGCATACTTTCCACCCCCACCAACTAATGCCTCCTCCACCCAAACCCGCTGCCTGGGCATCATTCTGGACTTCTCCACCTCCTTCACCCTTCACATCTGCACCCTCACACAATTCTGTCATTTTGATCATTTTGTCATTCTGATGTCACTAAAACCTTTATTAATAACTACTCTAACCTCCTCCTTTCTGGTATCCCACTTGCCCACCTCACTCCCTTCCAATCTCCAGCATGTAGACTTATTTTCCTCTCCACCTCTATTTCTCTTCTCTATCAGTCTTTACATTGACTTTCTGTCCCCTTAAGAATTATTTTTAAACTTCTTACCAACACCTAAAAGGCTCTCTCCTTCTTCACTGCTCCTTACCCTCTTCCCTTATCTCCATTCATACTTCCTCCCGACCCCTTCACTTACCAACAGGCACCAACAGCCAATTGATTACAATCTCTCATTACTGCATCCAAGACTTCTCCTATGCCGCATCTCTGCCCTGAAATAACCTACCACAGCCTATTAGACAATTCACTACCTTTAAAGCCTTCAAGTGCTCCTTCAGATCTCACTTCTTCAAACTAGCCTACCCTTCCTCATCTAACCTCTCTCCCTCCTCTTTGCCTATCTTTCTAACTCCCGATTCCCCCCCCCAGCATTTACTTCATATTTTACTACCATGTGACTCATATTATACCCTCTACATTGTATGCATTTTATTGTGGAGAGTGAGGAGCAGCCCCCGTGGGACAGCCGCAGCGGAGAGCCAGAGGAGGGGATCGCCGGGGGACATCTGGAGGACCGTCGGAGCGAGGACGTGCTGCAAGAGGCCGGTGGAGGGGTAGAGACCGGTGCTGGCAGCGGTTCGGGAGCGAATGGCTGCCAGCCGGTCATGCGGGGTCGCCGCGGGGGGGGGGGGGGGGGGGGGGGGGGGGGAGCCAATCGGAGCTCGCGGTGGCCATTTTGTGGCCCAGGAGCACTTGCAGCACCGTGGTGAGCCAATGAGCGTTCACCACGGGCTGTCTCCCGGCGGGCCCTGCGGCGGAGAGGTAAAAGGGCCTGGGGGGCGGGAAGGCGCGTGTGGTGCGGCAGCCATTTTGAGTGGACGGAGAGAGAGCGGAGCCCAGTACCCTGCATACAGAGGAGAGAGTTCTGTGCAGCAGAGTGCCAGCAAAGCTACCAAGCCTCAGACCACCAGGGTGCTTCTAGATATCCAGGGCTGTGCCAAGGCTTTGGTGAGCCCTTGGGTGTCTGGTGTGAGAGAGTGTTGGAGGAAGGTGAAGTCCTCCCTAGATCACCAGGGTGAAAGGACCAACGGAGAGGCTTTGTCAGCTCCCACCCCACTGGACCTCCAGGGGTGCCAGGTAACGGGGAAGTAACCACTAGACCACCAGGAAAGTGAGAGTGGTGCAGGAAGGGAGGGGTGTTACACTACCCATATACCCTCATCCATTCCAGGGTGGTGTGAAGAAGGGGTACAAGTAGTGAGTGGCCAGACAGGGAAGGTAAGTGGCACCGATCGGTAGGAGAGGAGAATAGCCAACCATTGCTAGGGTGTGAACTGTTATTGTTATTTGTTGTTGTTATTCTGCAAGTTTTATAGTTAAGTTCTGCAGATCTCTGGTTAACGGTCTGCCGTAGTATTTGTTGATTAAGTTCAAGTTGTTGTGGCATTAGGCCAGCATTGTTGGTTTGTGTTGGCTGTATTTCCTTCTACAGCTCCGGTCAGAAGTCAGCCCAGCAGGCGCTGCGGCCTTCTGCATCACTGCCGTTGTACGGTGAGTATAGACGTATCACACCTCTCCAAGGCCCCCACTTCCTGTGGAGAAAAAGGGTGGATCTCGGACCCTCAAGTAGCGGGCAGTGGAGATCCACGCCGACCCCCGTTTCCTTTGGCCAGAATAACCGAGTCAACCTCCAGCCAGGGAGTGAAGTCACGCACTTCCTCCTCATGAAGCGCTCGCACATTCCCCACTCCCTCTTCCCTGTCCCCCGAACAGGTGGCTCCGCACTAACCCGTTGTGTTCCCTTTCAGCATAGTGTTCCTGCGGGTATCCTGCAGAAGCGGTAGAGCAGAGATCATCGGTCAACTAACTGTGAGTGGATCATCGGTTGTTTCCTTTGCTGTGTTTACATTATTGTATCCCATATGTAATTTGTATATTTTTGTACAGCACTGCAGATACTTATTAATAATAATAATAATAATAATAATAATAATAAT
>WWET01004618.1:13477-29728 GCA_011038615.1 Limnodynastes dumerilii | reverse complement strand
ACAGTAATAGAAAAATCAGGAGTGGGGTGTAGAGAGCGAGAGAGAGAGAGAGAGAGAGAGAGAGAAAACAGAAATGTTTAATGTTAGTTGTGTAAAGGGAAGGGATAATAGTAAGGACAATGGTTGCCAATTGAGTAAAAGGTTTAGCTGCATTTATTGGAGTTTGGTAAGGGTTATTCAAACATATTATCTTTTTGGGTAGTGATTGAATGTTTGCGTGATGATTTCATTTTGATTGAGCTGGAAACTTTATTCTATTCTATTAGAAGATCGAACTAAATGCAGACCATACACTGCTAACGTTCTCCTCATACAGGATTTGATGTTTTTACCACTGAGAGTATAATTCACATGTCTGCGCACTTACATATATATTTTTATTTTCTGGGCTACTCATGTAGCTACTCTATTCAGAGGACTATTAGCCTTTTTTTGTCTGTATAGGACATTAGTATTAGTGCAATTTGCTTCATAAACATACATATAAATGGATCGATTTAATTTTTGGGTTATCCTTGGTTACACAATCCAGAGGGGATGGTATTTTAATAAGAGATCTATCTTCCTCTATAAATATACCATATATTGACAAACAATACCAAACTTGTTGATGTATTGGGTTACATTGTTCCTACTAATTATTGATTATTATGGATATCTATTGTTTAAGAGAATGCCTAAACGGCGTCCCTATTACAAGGATTCCTTTCATTTTAATTGATATAGGAACAAGAAATGTATTAATGTTGTGTCTGGTATGTAAATTATTACTATGGATATCTATTGTTTAAGAGAATGCCTAGACGGCGTCCCTATTACAAGGATTCCTTTCATTTTAATTAATATAGGAACAAGAAATGTATTAATGTTGTGTCTGGTATGTAAATTTTAGGCTGTAATTTCAAAAAACATATTATTTTAATTTACGTTTAAATATATGAGATTTTTACCTATGTATCCCACCTGTATTTATAAAATGTCCTGTATTTCTAGAATATTTTATTTATATTTAAGATTTAACATATAAGAAATCTTACCCATGTATCAGATATACTCACTAATAAGGGAGTAATTCTCCCCAACAGTATTTAATTATTATACAACACACTATTATTGAAAAGGTGGGTTCAGGTTTTATAAGTCATAACTACCAGTGGACTTGTTCCATAATTGTTGTCTAAGGGATGGATCAAATTACCTCTCATGTTTTAATAATCTTTTATATATTTATAATAAAGTATTTAGGTGTCACATGTACTTATATTGCACTTTTATATGCATCCATTTTTTTGTATCCACTTTAATATTTATTCACTTTTGAACACTTAAAACTATTATATTATGCCCCATTCATAGAGGGGACATCTTATTTATTTATTAGGCTCTCTATATTATGCCCCATGCATAGAGTGCACATCTTATTTATTTATTTATTAGGCTCTCTCTAATATCTGTTATCCAGAAGAGTAGCGAGTTTTGTTTATAGCAATTCTGTTTATTGCTATTTTCTATATATTTATTTATTTATTAATTATATTTTAATACCTAAAGGTAATAGATACTATCCATCAGGATGGGACTTGGTTTTATTCACCATTGATTTCCACTCACTATTTATGTATTTTTTCCCCCCTTTTACACACTATTTCAAATGCTATTATAGCGGTTGTTTCTTCTTCTTCTTTTTAAATATATGCACTTAATATTAGAATGATGCAGTCTCCCAATATTGGGTTTTATAATATATTAAATTCATGTTACATATGAAGTGTGAATTTAGTTCATAACAACAATAGCGGCATACGGAAGGCGAAGGCTAACAACAGGAAACAATTTGGATTGGATAATCACTACAACACAGCTGATCATCGTTTTCTCTTTATAAACGGACTGAATCTTACCACTCACCACTTTTGAAAAAGGAGCATCTCCGAAACGCGTTAAGTGGTGACAGCGTTAAATGGACGGCAGGACTTTTTAACAATCCAGTGGATCGGTGCAGCAGACTTTCATCTTTGAAGGACCATCACGTTCTTATCATCCCGGCTCAGTGTCCCCGCTACCCGTGGTAGAGACGTCTCCACGAGGTTCCGGCAGGTCGGTTGTTATTTCTGCTGCTTCCCACGCCATTGGCATTGGCCAATATGTCCACCTCCACTATATTTATGTAAAGTTTTATTTCACTTGGATTTTTTAATTAGCTAAGTAAAATTGGATGTTTTAAATATACACCATTTTTCTCTATCTTATTATTTGCCTCTTTATACACATCGGATTTTATATATCATATGCTAAGAGAGTTTTTAGTCCATGGTTGTTTTTACAGATATATGATCAGCTGAAGATACTATTTCTAATATTTTACCATCATTTACCTGTGTGTTTTTTAACTTGTGATTTAACGGGTATTTCTCTTTATTTATTTTCATGATTTTCATGAGTTCCTAATAACTTAAGAACCACCACTACCATTCCATCCATATACCTTCCTGTATGCCGCTGTTGTAGGGCACACGGACTGTGGGTCATCTTCTGGGACTATTTATCCACAGTATCTATTTATCTATTTATTTATTTATTTTCAATTGCATATGTTTTTTTCATTGTATCCCTCGATATATATTTAAGTACACTGTATACCCCATGTGTAGAGAATACACAGAGATTTATATTAATATATAACCAATAGGTCAGCGCTGTCCTCCAGCATTTCACTTTTTGTTTCAGTTTTGTCTTGCAAGGGTGGGGACCCTTTAATGTTTTAAGGCTGCTGCAGATCTTGAGCGCTTTTTTGGTGGTACCACATATTTATACATATAAATGGAAGCCATCAATACGTGCAACAATTTTGTTTATTTGTGGGGTGCATATTTTGTAGCAATCAGTTCGTTTTATTGATATTTTATATTTTTACTTGATACTTGTGATTTTTATATTGTTATATTAAAGATTCATTATATCTGCTTGGTTGCTTCATGAATGAATATAGTAAATTCAGTGTATAGAAATTGTATTTTTTCTCGCTGTGTTTCTTGTTGCTGAGTGTGTTTGTTTGGAGAACTTGCAGAAGTTCTTCCCCACAGCTGAGCCTATTAGCGCCAGAGACTGTTTTTTATCTCATGTTTTTTCTAATTTCTTACAGAGGAAAAGAGACACAAATTGTGTACAAAGCTAAGGTGTTAATTTGGTGGATATTTTATGAGAAGAGAAGATTGGTATTTGGATATATTTTTGATATTGGTTTTGTAGATTAGTCAAAGTAATTTGTATACACAGGATAAACTATTCTACAGATTAATTTTCTTTATTGAGTTTAGTATTGTTGATAACTACTTTGTTACAGTATGTTTATTGTTTAGTATTCATTCTTTGTTTATTAGAAGGATAAAGATACAACAAAAACATTGGACATTTAAGCAGAATGTGCAGAAGATATGGTTAGAACCCAACATCAGTGCAAATAGTTATAATAACATTTTCCATCATAGGGCAATAGAGATGAATATTTATTTACAATTATGGCTAGTCAATGGTGGTCTAAGTTTAAGATCCACCGCTGTTTGCAAGGGGAGTGTCTGTTTTTGCAGTAGGCTGTAACCTGCTAAGATCTTAGCTAAGGTGCGTATATTTGCGATCTTTTCGCAATTGCATCTCTGAATCAGGCCCCATGTGCAGAAGATGTGGTTAGAACCCAACATCAGTGAAAATAGTTACAATAACATTTTCCATCATAGGGCAATAGAGATGAACATTTCCTTTACAATTATCACATAGAAATGTTGAGATAACCAATTACAAAAATTACCATAGAGGGTAAAATTGTAGAGAGAGAAAGTAGAAATGGGAAAGAGGGGGTTGTAGAAGCAGTGGCAGGGGGGGTAGCCATGGTTGATTAAAACTTATGTAACAAAGGGTGAGGATGGAACAGGTGAGCCAGGGGAGTGTATTGAGTCTATATAGATTATCCAAGAAGCCCATGTGGCTAGGTAGTCTTGAAACTGATCAGTAGCCAAGAGAATGATTTCATCCATTGGCCAATAGAATTCAAGTCTCATACCATTCTTCCAGGGTAGGAACTGTCATATGCCAGTAAACAGGTATAAGGGCTCTAGCGGCATTCCCCATATGCATTAGTAATGTGTGCCGAAAGGCAGACGGGGAGCCAGGGGGTAAGTACAGGACCCAGAATTTGGAACCTGTCGGGACTTCCTGGCCCATAACTTTTTGTGTGATCTGGATTATGTTGTCCCAGGAGATTTTAGACCAGCCCCAACAGATATATGCCATCATGCCCATGGCTTGATTGCAGCACTGGCATTGTGCAGGAACTTAGGGTAGAAAGGAGTGGAGAAGTTGAAGGGTCCTATACCATCTTGTCTGGTTTTTAATCTGGGTTTCGATAACCGCGAGGCTATGGGAGAAAACCAGAGTAATTTGAAATATACGGTTCCATTCTTCCTCTGAGAGGGGTTCTGTAAAATCCCAGTGCCACGCTTCAACGTATATGGGTAGACTGGAGAATTTGGTAGATAGTATCATTTTATAAAGTATGGAAATCAAACGTCTTGGGGGAGGCGTAGTTGAGGCAATGCTTTCAAAGGGTGTTAGAGCTCTTTTGAAATGGACCCTATTGGGGGAACTGGAGAGGAAGTGGTGTAGTTGTGTATATGTCCATATTTTGTTAGGGGGTAGAGAGAAGTTGGACAGTAAATATGAGTAGGAGAGCAAGGTACCTTTATGTAATATGGGGTGTACTCAGGTGAGGCCCACTTCAGTCCATACTTAGAGAGATTTGGGTTGCAGACCAGGGGCAAAGTCTGAGTTAAATGGAAGCGGGGTGAGAGGCGAACACTGGGAGCATTTGGAATCTTTTCTTCTCACTCTTATCCAGGCATCTAGGGTTGGGGTTATGGTTGGGTGTACCACCTTGGGGAAGGAAGGAAGCCATGGGAGGAGCTGCAGCAGTGTCTATACAAAATGGTCCTCGAGAACAACCCATTGTTTTACCGAGATGGGAGCCGACCAGCCTACAAATCTCTGTAGGAGAGCTGCTGTATAATAGGTAGAAAGAGAGGGAGCCTGAAGTCCTCCCAATTTTTTAGGGCGAAACAAGACATCACAGCAACATCTGGGTCTTCCCCCTCCCCTTATAAAATTTGTTAATAGGGATTGGACAGATTTAAAGAAGGAAGGGGGAAGGGCAATTGGGAGTGTTTGGAATAAATAAAGGCATCTGGGAAGAATGTTCATTCAAATGCCCCAGCCACGAGAGTTTCCATGAGGACCAGGTCTGTAGGTCACCTCGCAACTCCGTTAACAACGGTAGGAAGTTCAGGTTGTAAAAGTTTTCACAGGAACTGGATAAATTCACCCCCAGATATTTTATATGTGATGGCTTCCAAGTAAAGTGGAAATGGTGTGCAATAACTGCACGGGTGGGGTCATCAACATGAATCCCCAGAGTGAGTGATTTAGAACTATTGATTTTGAAATTGGAAAGTTCCCCAAACAGAGTGAACTCCTTCATCAGAGCAGGGAGGGTTGACCATGGGTTAGGTCAGAAAATCATCAGCGAACATTGCCAGCTTTGTCTCTCCCTTTCACCCACCCTTATGCCCCTGATCTCAGGGTTTGCACTAACTGCACGGGTAAGGGCTTCAATGCAAAGGACAAAAATTAAGGGGGAGAGCGGGCAACCCTGCCGTCTGCCATTCATGATTTTAACTGTATCGGAGAGAGTACTGTTAATGCAGAGTTTCGCTGAGGGGAATTTATATAGCGCCAGTATCTTCTCCAGGAAGGGAGGATCCAAGCCCAGGCGTTCTAGTACTCCTTACATGAAGTCCCATGCAACCTGATCGAATGCCTTTTCGGCATCTGTCAACAATAGTACCAGAGGTAATTTACAGGAGAGAGCTTGATGAATCAGGCTAATAGCTTTAGTAGTATTGTCCCTGGCCTCGCGACCCAGGACAAAGCTCACATGGTCTCCATGGATTTTATTTCTGGTAAGAAACCTTGGAGCCTATTGGCTATAAGTTTACCAAATAATTTTAGATCAATGTTGAGTAAAGATATGGGGTGATAACTTTCACACCTGGCCGGGGCCTTGCCTTCCTTGGGGATAAGGGATATGTGCGCCTCCAGCGATTGCTTGGAGAAGGGTGTAGAATCTGAAACTGCGTTAAACGTCTGGAGGAGAAATGGGAGGAGAGGCGATTGGAATGCCTTATAGAAAGTGGCTGTAAAGCCATCCGGGCCCGGGCTCTTCCCAGATGGGGAGGTCTTAACTGTTGCCTCCAGTTCCAAAAGGGTGAAGGGGGCATTCAGTGCCTCACTGTTCTCTTGAGACAGTTAGAGGTATTCACTTACCTGACCACAAACCGTCTGGCAGCAGCTTCCTCACTCTCCAGCCCTCCAGAGGTTCCTGCAAAGGTTTCCATTAGAGAATGTGTGCTTGTGTCTGGGATTAGGCATCTGCATCATTTCCTCTCTGGTGCATGGGCATCGCCATCTTGCCTCCTGTCAGGTGATTCCCAGCAGCCACTCAGGTGCTCCTCTGCGCACACATGATTCCTCCAACCAACCTGTGCACTGGGCAGACTATTTAAACTCTGTGCACAGTCCATACTGTGCCCAGATCAACTTGGTCTTCTAGGAACCACGCGTTCATTCTAGGTGCCTGGCTGTCCTTATATTGGAGGGGCGGGCCGACCAGTCCACAACTCTCTGTAAGAGAGCCGCATTGTGGTAGGTAGAGACATGGGGCCTGAAGACCTCCCAATTTTTTAAGGCGAAATAATACATCTCGTCTACATCTAGGTCTCCCCCTTCCCCCGATAAAATTAGTTAGTAGAGATTGAGCAGATTTAAAGAAGGAAGGGGGAAGCACAATTGGGAGCGTTTGAAATAAAGGAATCTGGGTAAGATGTTCATTTTTATAACATTCAGATTCCCCAGCCATGAAAGTTTCCGCGAGGTCCAAGTGTGCAAGTCGGCCAGCACCTCCGTCAATAACGGTAAGAAGTTGAGGTCGTATAAGTTTTCACAGGAACTGGACAAATTCACCCCCAAATACTTTATATGCAATGTTTTCCACATAAAGTGGAATTGCTGTTCAATGGTTTCACGGGTGGAATTGTCAACATGAATCTCCATAGCAAGCGACTTAGAGCTATTGATTTTAAAATTGGATAATTCCACAAACCATGAGAACTCCTTCATCAGTGAAGGGAGGGTGTATAGTGGGTCAGTGGCGAAGGTCAGCACATCGTCGGCAAACAATGCTAGCTTAGTCTCTCGTTCCCCCACCTTTATGCCCTTGATCTCTGAGTTTGCACGAACCGCACGGGCCAGGGCTTCAATGCAGAGGACGAAGACCAAGGGAGAGAGCGGGCACCCCTGCCTCATGCCATTCGTGATATGAACTGTATCAGAGAGAGTACCATTGATGCTCGGGAGATTTATATAGTGCCATTATCTTTTCAAGGAAGGGAGGACCCAGACCTAGGCGTTCTAATACACCATACATAAAGTCACATGCTACCCGATCGAACGCCTTTTCAGGTCCGTCGACAGCAGCACGAGGAGCACCTTACAGGAGAGTGTATGGTGAATCAGGCTAATAGCTTTAGTCATATTGTCCCTGGCCTCGCGGCCCAGGACAAAACCTACTTGATCGCTATGGATGATGTCTGGCAGGAAAACCTGTAACCTATTGGCTATAAGTTTGGCATGTCTATGTTGAGTAAAGATATGGGCCGATAACTTTCGCACTTGGCTGGGCCCTACCCTCCTTGGGAATAAGGGATATGTGAGCCTCAAGTGATTGGTTGGAAAAGGGTGAGGAATCTGAGACTATGTTAAATGCCTGGAGAAGAACTGGAGAGGTTCTGGAAGAGCTGGAGAGGTGTTTGGAATGTCTTATAAAAAGGTGTTTGGAATGTCTTATAAAAAGTGACCGTGAATCCGTCCGGGCCCGGGCTCTTCCCAGATGGGGAGGATTTAACTGCTGCCTCCAGTTCCAAAAGGGTGAAGGAAGCATTTAGTACCTCCCTATCCTCCTGGGACAGTTGGGGGTAGTTACAATCTCGTAAATAGTCAGCGAGTTTAGTCTGGCGGAGAGATACTTCCTGATTAGGAGATTGTGATTGAAGGTTGTAAAGTTTTGAGTAGAACCGATGGAATGCCTTCACAATGTCCATGTCAAGTGAAAGTTTCTGTCCATGATGATCTGTTATGTGTGAGATAAAAGTGAGAGCCCTAGCGAGCATTTTCCACGGCCTATTGCCCCACTGGAAGAACCGAATTCTGTATTTACGATAGGCAAGGATAATTCTATCATCCAGAAGTTTATTAAGGGCAGCCCTAGTTTGTGTCAATTCTCGTTAAACTGTAGGAGAGAGGGTGTTTTTATGTTTTTATGACGCGATTCTAAGTCTATTATTTTAGCCAAGAGCTGCAGTCTCTGCGTCTCTTTTTGTTTTTTAAGATACGACCCCAGCTGGATGCAACGCCCCCGGATCACACATTTGAGTGCTTCCCAGATTATTATGGGGGAAGTGTCTTCAGTTGTATTGTGTTCAATAAACTCTGCGAGCATCTCCTCCAGCTGGGCATTACAGTATGGGCATTCATTGAACCACCAGGACTATTCCTTAGGGGGAGAGTCAGAAAGGGACAGGGGGACTAAGAGAGGGGAGTGGTCAGACCTCGTCATTGGACTGATGGTAGCGTCATTTAGGAGGTGAAGGTGGTCATGTCCTATCATTATGTAGTCTATTCTTGTGTTAGAGTCGAATGTGTGAGAGTAATAAGCGTAGTCTTTGTCATCTGGATGAAGCAATCTCCATGTGTCGGTAAGTTGGGCGTCGTGGAATAGGCATCACATTTAGATGAATTAGAATTTGAAGGACCAGGCTCAATGACACCAGTGCAGCTCCTTGGTTTCTCCCAGCTGGATAGAAAATACCATGACCCTTCTAGATGGAGATATAAAGGGGGAGGGGAGGGGGGAAAGAAAGAGAAAACATAGAAGAAGATATAATACATTCAGCACATGAGAATATGTAAACAATGATAATTGAAAGTCCCGGGCCATAATAGACCCAGGAAGGGGATTCCGCATCAAAGGGCATGGTGGGAGGTGTGTACAACATGCACTAATGAGTAAGAGAGGAAACAGTAACGGGAACTAAGGAATTCATTCTTACTATGAGCTAATAACTAAGAAATGATAACCTATTTGTAGTAACTTAATACCAAACCACCCAACAGGAGGGTTTGGAGAACAGTTAAGCATGCTGAGAACCAGGATTTAACCCATATTTGTTGCTACAAGACTAACAGTGATCATAAATCAAATTAGTCTATAACGAGATTAAAAAGACTGGGATATGTGGTGTAGAATGAGTACAATGAAAACCCGATAGTAATGGAGGCGACAGATAATGTCTCGAGGCTTATTGGGTTGAAGAGATTTAGGTTTAAGGGCCCTGTGTGCCTGATCAAAAAGGATAATATTATCCGGATGGGCACTCAGATGCTCATTGAAGATCTTTGTGAGGGCATTGACAATCCCCTCTGGAGGAATGTCTTCAGAGATGCCGAGTATCCTGAGATTATTACGATGACCTCTGTTGTCGAGGTCCTCTACTCTATGTTGCAGATCTCTCATTCTGCTCTCTTGTACCTCCATCCTCTCTTGAATCTTGGCAAAAATTTCTGTATTATTGTCCCTGGGGGCCTCCATTGTCGCAACTCTGTCACCCAATTGAGAGATGACTGTTTGGATGCTATTCAGTTGGGCTTGTACAGTTTCTTTGAGGCGGAATTCTACGTTTTGGAGATCCTGTTTTGTGGAAAAACAGGTATCCAGTACCGGGTATGGGGGGCGACTGGGAGTGAGAAATGGTGTGAGGTCTGATTGGGAGAGTTTTGCCTTCATAGAGTTGGTGGTTTTCCTTGGGGTCCCCTTTCCAAGAAGAGAGCTTGAAAACTTCTAATCTGGTGAAATTTCAGCCCATGGGGACACAACAGTGGGGGTATCTCTTGAGAGGGGTACCCCTATCCAGGGGATCAGAGCGCCCTAGATATGGCAGAGGCAGCAGTCACAGTGGCTAAAGGGGATGGAGATCTGCAGCGATCCACTGCAGGGGTTAGCATCCAGTGCTCAGACGATCGGTGTGTGCAGGGATGCAGACTGCATCGGGACCCAGGCAGAAACAGGTGCTGTCGGTGAGACTAGTGGCAGGTCTGGAAGCAAGCACACTGCCTACAGCCGGGAAGGGAGTGTATCAGTCCAGCAAGGGCTCCACCGGAGTGCAGCCACGATCCAGCATTGTGGAAGGACGGATCCAGCACCCCAGCACAGAGACCAATAGTGGGGATGTGAACCGCAGGGTCCAGGTGCCAGTAGCATCAGCAGTGTGGTGTCCAAGATGGTGGGCGCTTCCCGGTTACCAGCAGGGATCTCCTGACTGCTGATCGGTGGGCTCAAGGTGCTGTCCGGAGGTAGGGTGAGAGAGAGGCAGTTCAGGTGCTCCGACTAGTGGTCCCTGTCTGGCCTCTGGGAGGGCAGAAGGTGGAGGAGCAGACCTAGTGATCTCCAAGGGGTTTTCAGGACCCCAAATTAGCTATATTAATGGGGTAACTGAGGAGCTCTTCTCCTACACATCCGTTCCCCTCAGCGACCAGACCACGCACCCCCCATGTTTATTGTTTAGTACTGAAGTCAGTATATTACTTAGTAAACTAATGTTTTCGTTTCAGGGTCAGATGTTTGTTGTGGTTTTGTCAAGGATTAAGTTAGGCAATGGCAGTTTTTGTAGTCAAGGGGTCAGATTTACTAAGCTGTGGGAAAGGAAAAGTGGAGATGTAGCCCCAAGCAACCAATTAGATTATAGCTGTCACTTTCCTAATACATATTAGAAAATGTCAGCTACAATCTTATTGGTTGCTATGGGCAACATCTCCACTTTTCCTTTCCAGCAGCTCAGTAAATCTGGCCCAAGGAGTTAGTTAGATAGTTCTAAGCCTTTCTTGGTGAATACCATTTACCTACTATGGAATCATGTTAAGCACCACTTTTCATATCATATAGACTCATACCCACAACCCATATTTATCTTTTCATGTTTTTTGTTGTTCTTAACATAATATTGCAATGATCTTAAGGTTCATTTTCTATGTATGGAAGCTATGTTGAAGCATTTCCTTTCCTTAGCTTCTGTTACTAGCAGATTACCCCTCCCCTTCATGATGTTTGATTTTATCAATAAAATTTTAACTTCCATTTTGTGTATTTATTTTCTATGTATGTCATTTATCGCCAAGATGTTTACTTAATTATGACCTTAGTCATTTGGTACCTCCATAAAAGTCTGGCCAGTTGCCCAAAGTACCACCTGACAGTAGTCAAAGAACCTGGCAGTACTGGTCATCTTGGATTAGGGCAAAGAAAGGACATGTTCAAAGAAGGCTGAAACACTGACCTCTGGTGGCTATTATAGTTTATGCAGAGAATATTCCTTACAATTGCCTATTTGCCTGTGTTATGTGTATGTGCACAAATCCTTGCATTGTAACACAGTGTGCTTGATCCATATTTAAGAGCAATGCTTTTTTCTGTATCTTTTGACAGAGAGGTTGGAATAAGATCACGAATGGGTAACTTGTTATTACACATACATGCCCAGATCGAGAACTACGCTTGTGTGCAAATTTACGCCTGGCGGACACGTAAAATAGCTTTTTTGCATGTACTGCGCATGCGCACGACAGAGAATACGCTACGTTACGGAACAGAACTCTGAGCGTATGGGTCATTCACGTATTTGCTGTGTAAATTCGTACGTGTGGGCGTGCCTATTTTACGAGTGGCAAAACTACGTCTAAAATACGCAGTGTAGGCAGGGTTTTCATGTGTACAGTATGGGCGTGCTTAACTGCGTAAGTCCGTGTTGCCCATCCGTACGTTGCGGACAACAGCGGTTACGCAGCTAAAAGGTAGGGTTTGGAAAGCGGAACTCGGACAAAATATGCATATTAAAGGGGTGTGCCAAGGGGATTGTATAGAAGGTACGCACGCATAAACACGCTACGCTAGTAAACGGATTGCAAGCAGAGTTCTGGATCTACGCCACAGTGTCAGTGTGTCCTCTCTCTATGCACCAATCCAGATTTCTTTACCTCCGCTATTTTACATCTGCAGCACTTGATGTTGGCACTGGCTATAGCTCCTGCTTGTGCAAGAGGAGTGTTTAATGGTGTTATTATAATTTGTTTTCCAGGCACAGAGGATGTGATTCTGAAACATCCATCTTATATCCCAGCTCTATATGGAGACACTGTCACTGTTATTTCTCACTTTACAACAAAGAAGAAGAAGAATATTAATGTGAAAAGCTGTAGAGTGTGTTACATCAATGTTAAAAACTACAATAACTGTGCAATAAACTGCACACAGAGAAGAGGAGAGAATAATGTATTTTTCCAGATCCGACAAGTTACCTCTTCACACGGAGGCTGGTACAGATATGACATAGAGTTTTCTATAGATGATGATGAATCTTTTCTCACATATAGAGACGGTGGAATAGGACTTCTCATCCTACGTAAGTATCTGATTCACCTGCAGTCAATAATGCACTGATATATATCACCAAGCTCTCATATACCAAGCCCCAATACTTATTGTATTGTCAGTGTAAAATATATATATATGATAGTTCACCCCTGGCAGAGGTCCCCAAGTCTCCAAAACAGACACTCTGAAACAGCACACATACACACACACACACAAACACGCACACACACGTATCGATTTATCAAATCAACTTATAAGTTAATATTTAGGCAAGCGCTGAAATGTATGGAGAATTTACACAGATACAAAGGACACCCCAGAAGTCTTGCAATTAACCAGTAGCGAAACGTGATATTCTACCTTTAATACAAAAGTCAGTGAAATTTGTTACATACATTTGCAAATTCCCCATAAACTTAAATTCGTCTCAAACTCCGGTGAGAAAATAGAGGTGGTTGTGAGAGTCAATTTTGCACATATCAACAGTCATTTGTAAAAAAAAAAAAGCGTAGATGTACATTTCTTCTATATGATTAAAAATTACCTTTGCAAACAATTTTAAAACCCCCTTGCTGTGGCATGATATTAACCCTTAACATTCTGTGGCATATAGTACTAAAAGGCACAGCAGGCCAATGTATTGCCTTTTAGTACTATACATGGCAGTGTGCCAAGGGCTAATGGCATGCCACCACATAAATCATGTCCCTATCTCTTTAAAATTAACAACTATGTCCCTGTCACTTGATACAAATAATTATTGCTGTCCCCATAGTAACAAATAAAAAAATAATGCTGTCCCCATAGTAGTAATTAAATAATTAATGCTGTCCCCATAGTATTATTCACATAGTTAATGCTGTCCCCATAGTAGTATTTAAATCATTACTGCTGTCCCCATAGCATTAATCAAATAGTTAATGCTGTCCCCATAGTATTATTCACATAGTTAATGCTGTCTCCGTAGTGGTAAATATATATTTATAAAGCTGCCACCGTAGTAGTAAATAAATAATTTTGTCCCCTATGTCCATAATAAAACATGTGAGATTTGATTGTATTTTGCCTCTATTTGAGATCTGAATTGGGTGGAGGTCTGTTTCAGTTCCCATCGGAAGCTAAGAAATTGGAATCTATGGGTATTTACTATGGGTATCTATGGGTATTGAACTACAGAATCTACATAGAGCCCCCCTCCCACCTAGCATACACACAATAAGCTTTCCACTCATTCCTGCCCCCACCCTCATAGCCTGCACAGAAGTCTGTATCCTGAGGATTAAGATGTGTGCAAGAAGTCTGAAGCGCGCACAAATTCCGGCATTTTCTATATTTTGTAAGATGTATAAATGAGCAAGCTCTGATTTTTTACATTGTCATCATTGTTATGTATCAATGAAGCCCACTGCTTGGTTTTCTGTATTCTTATGTTGTGTTTTATAATTTTTCTATTACTGTAGTTTTCTTTTTCTATTTTCTTGTTTGCTTGTTTGTTTTGCTAAGTAATTTATTTATTCTCTCATCTTATCTAATTATGTTTTATTTTAAGAAAATGGAAAAACATTAAACATTATTCAGCCTCCAGAAGTTTTATTCCAGAATTATATCATTATCAACTGCAGCTTTTCTGTAGAAGACAACAGAGATATATTATGGACTGAGGTCTACTGGATGACGGGAAACCCAAGAGAGCACTTTATTTATCACCCAAACCCAGACTACATTCACCCGGATTATAAGGGGAAGACCAGGCTGGTGGGAGGAGCCAATCTCCTGCTAGAAGACTTCCATGGTCCGGATAACACCACCTTCTACTGTCGTGTTGCCATAAGACGGTGTTTGGGTTCAAAGATAAATGAGTTTAAGACAATCCTGGAGGAAGGTTCTGGTACATGTCTCAGGTTTCATGGTATGAATAATTTTTAAATATGGTAAAATATAAGTATTCTTAATACATTTTTAACTATCGTCTGGATCTTCATTCCCAGTTTTCCTCTCGATTATCTGTTCTACTCATACATTCCACATTTATACATCCTAATCAGAACCTGCTCCACTGTTCTAGACATAACTTCTGACAGAGAGGTCGGGTTGCGATCGCGTGTACGCATGAGATGGTATTATAATATAAAGTAGAGACTAAATGACTTCAGAATCATTTTGTAAGTCTATTAATGTGCTTAGCAATGAGATTGCACAGGTTCATGGATCTCACATCTCTGGGATTGCTAATCCCTACACATCCATTACTCACAGATCCAGTCACCAATGAATCAGAACTAAATATCCGGTCCTAAATTATTACTATTCAGGTGACTATCCGCACCTACTAATTTTACACTTAAGTGTGAATGTGATACTATGCTCCTGTGTCAATAACTCGTTCTTTATTTTTAACTATAAATGATATTTGTAGTATATAAATTATTAGACATTTAAAGAACAGTTACAGAAATGTAAATTTACAAAGAGTAGAAAATATTTAATAAAGCAATATCATAGAAGTAATGGACAGATTCAAGTCTTCACACATCACAAAGGGCTTTACTAATTACTAAAAAATGATGAAGTCTCCCTGATCTGGGTATTGGTTGAATTTAAAAGAGGAATATAAATACATTTTGTGAAAAGCAAGCGGATGAGACCTAATGTCTGTATTATTCCCTGTCTGTCTGTTTTAGATATTACACAGGATAATTCCGACACTCAACAAAATACAGAAACAATAATAATTGCCCTGTGTGTTGGCGGCATCATCCTCATCCTTCTTTCCCTGGTTGTCATCTGCATGAAGAAGAGAAAAGGTCAGAATAAGAAACTATTAAATTCCACAAGGTTCAAAAATCTATTATTAAATCACATATTAATCATAAACGTTTTTATGTATATTATATGCAGGGGCGTATATACCCCTTGTCCAGGATGGCAGCCGCCAGGGGCACCAGCCAAAGGGGGGCGCCGCCTGGCAATGCCACCCGTGGCTAAGAGATAGTGCAGCGCTGGTCTGGAGTCAGTGTGACTGAAGTGCTGCACTATCTCTTAACCCTTCAGAAGGGAGAGGAGGGAAGGTGAGCTGCTGTGCGTGAGTGATGCTGCGATCTGCCTGTCACAGGCAGAAAAGATCAGCCATACGGTGCAGCAGCTCCCCCTCCCTCCGCCCCCTTCTGAAGGGATGTGTGGACCAGATGAGAGGAGCACACTGAACTTTGAAAATCTTGAACATCAGTTTGTGAACCCAGTGTGACCCCCTCCCCTTATCTCCCTTTAAGTGCGTGCGTGCGTGCGTGCCTGGTGGCTCCCTGGTGCCTACTGGGATATTTTAATAGGGACTCAGGAGAGTCTTTAGTCTGGACTCTGGAGAAGAAGGGACCTGGCTGTCAGACAACGGCAAGCAGCAACTTAACAAGAACTTGCTATTGGAAGGAAGGACGGCTCCTGCAGAATCAGATTGGCTGGGAGAAACAGGAAAAAAGCTGAGCTAATATCATTAGTTACAGTATATTATATCCATCCTAATTCCTCTACAGTATAAGTATGCAGAAAAAATAGGCAATGGGTGGAGCGCTAGTCCCTTACTTTGCCAGGGGCGCTGGACCCATAGATACACCCCTGATCATACATTGATATGTCTGCTGGTGCGCACTCAGCTCTCGATCAGGGAAAGA
>WWET01004617.1:103275-114967 GCA_011038615.1 Limnodynastes dumerilii | reverse complement strand
AAGAGTGTTTATCTGGTGTTTCAAAAATTGATCTGTACCATACACAAGAGCGATTATTTGCCGGATCACCCGATAATTGGGCCGATAATTGCTCTAGTGTATGGCCAGCTTTAGACTATGGGTGTAAAGCCTATGCTTTGTTTTCAACTATATACTAGTGTCATAATAATGCTTCTTTTGACATCTTTGATCATAATACAGATCTATTTTTCACTGTCAATGCTTATCTTTTATAATGTGATTTACTTGGCAAGCTAATGTTTGTGTTCTATGTTTGCTCTTTTAATGAATGAAAACAAAAACATGTTTGAAAGAAATTGTGCAGTCTACTCCATTGTTTGTAATAAGTGTTTACATGTTATTTCAGAAATCAGTTGCGCTACTTTAATGTTCGGATTTAACAATATTAAATTATGATACTGCTAGGCAGTGGTGCAAGTAGATCCCAAAATCCTCCTCCATATAACATCCTGCACATGTACGTTCTAGGGGTAAGCAACATAGGATCCTAATTTCCGAAAAGGGGGTGTTTTATATGGGGACTGTTCTATCTAGGGTATGCTAGTAATATAATGATGATTCAGCAGTTATTACGTTTATGCATCTTTATTTCTTCTTGGTCATACTTGCAGGTGCTTACAATCACTTCATGCTTGTTACTCATTTCCTTCTCCTGCACCCAGTAACTTCCTACTTCATGGTCACATGTCTATCCTGCGATGATGCATTCTTAAAGATACTGTGCTTTAAATCACAACTTCCCTGCAATGTATATATAAGACATTAAAGGGACGCTGTGGAAATGTTAAGGTAGGGACGAGCTGGCGTAACCACCATTTGAACGAGTGGCCTCCTTTTGCTCATGCAGAAAGATAGGGTACATTATTAAATGCATTGTTGATTTTGTTTCTCCTATATATAAAAGTGGGCACCCATTTAAGGCTCATTTTAGGGACGCAGCTATTATTGTGACCTCTCGTCTCTGGGTTTGTCCATTAGTTTTCTCTTGGGAGCTGAGTAGCACCTATTTTCTTGGCAATTGTTTATTATAACATATGAGCTGTTGCGGCTTTTCTCTGTGTTATTCCCCAACTGCTTGTTTAATATTGTGCTACTATTTTATTTGCAATTATTTAGTGACTGGATAGACCGTGCAGATAAGTGGTCAAAAAGATCCACACAATTATTTGGCCAGTGACTGTACATGCTCAGGCGCATTAAATGTAGTCACACAATGCTTCTCAGTTACAACCTTAGAGCGCTGGTTTGCACATTTAAGTCGCCTGCTCCTGGGTCACTGCTCAACTTTGAGGCAGGTTTTGGGGTTATAACCGAAACAAAATTAATTTACCAAAAAGGAAAATATGCCCATCCAAAACACACACACAAACACACACACTGCAAGAAATTGCCTATTGAGTCCTTTAAAAAAAAACATCGGTTTCACATAACATCTCAACCTCTGACAATTACACAACGGTTAAGAGCAGAAAAGAGAAAGCATTTGATATGTTCTTCCTCATATTAACTTATTTATTACATCTACAGCTCATATAGAGAAGATTTCGGTTTGCAATCTGAGCTGAAATTTTAATAAAGACTTTCGTATATTCTCGGTAACACAACCTACCGTTCTTACATTTTTATTTAGCAAGCACTATGGAATCAGGTCAATAGCACATTGCAATCCCCATTCTATTCCTATTATACTCTTCTCTGCCACTATCACTTCATCCCATCCTAACACTTTAGCCCTTTATCCATTCATTGTAAAAATATCCATTTGCCTTGACCCAGAAAATAAGGGTTGGGGGGCAATGTGAGCTGCCACCCGGGGCACAGCTAAACAAAATCGAGTTGAAGGATTTGTGTACTATTGTTATGGCATTATATAAATAATAATAATAATAATGGAAAGTACAACCTGGATCCCAACCTACCTAAAAATTTGGAACCCTTAAATTGCTTTCATCCCAAATGGTGTAGGAACCGACAAACCAAAAAAAATATAAAAATTAAAACAAAAGGAGGGGGCGCTTCATGGTGCAGGGACCTTTTTATTCTAATAAATACAAATAAAAGTTAAAAACAGCACAGTAAAATACTGAGGTATACCAGATTGTGAAATCAAACATAGTAAGCGTGTGATATTACTGCTGCAGCAGGCCGCCTTTGTAGAACTCACTAAATAAATAAATATATATATATATATATATATATTACACACAAACACGTTAAAACATGTTGCAGAAATATGGAAAATAAAATGTCATATTTAACACATTTTGGAAAATGACTGTTGTTCTCAAGCCCTCTCAATGTATATATTCTGCTTTGTGCGTTCAGATGGTATCAACTTTGAGGCAGGTTGTGGGGTTATAGCCGAAACAAAATTAATTTACCAAAAGGAAAATATGCCCATCCAAAACACACTGCAAGAAATTGCCTATTGAGTCCTTAAAAAACCATTGTTTTCAACAAATCCAACAATCAGTTAGTTTTACATAACATCTCAACCTCCGACAATTACACAACGGTTAAGAGCATAAAAGAGAAAGCATTTGATATGTTCTTCCTCATATTAATAATTTTTTTTTGCCCAACTAAGGACCGGATCCAGACCCCCGCGTGCATTCCGTGCGCGTGGGGGTCTTAAATTACGCGAGAGAGGGGAGTGCACACCCCGTCACTCCCCTCTGTCGTGCGTGCTTTATGGCAGCTTACGCTGCCATAAGCCTGCCTTAAATGCGACGGGCGGATAAGCGGTCCGTACGACCGCTGATCCGCTACAGTGTGAGAGCCCCCTCCCACACTGTACACTTTGCATGCTTCCCCCCTCCCGCTTTAGCGGGCGGAGGGGATGCAAAGCCCATTTGTACGCAAATGGAGCACAGCCCATTTGCACGCAAATGGGCTCGGACGGAACAAAGTAATAGTAATCCTAGCGTAACATCTGGAGGGCGCACTAAATAAAAAGTGGAGTTGTTCCAGTACTGCTGCTTTCCAGCGCAATTTCACTAAGAAAACGTGCAGAGGTAGGCACCTTGGAGATAAATATATTTACACACAAACACGTTAAAACATGTTGCAGAAATATGGAAAATAAAATGTCATATTTAACACATTTTGGAAAATGACTGTTGTTCTCAAGCCCTCTCAATGTATATATTCTGCTTTGTGCGTTCAGATGGTATTTTTATAATGACTGCACAAGTTTAGATTTAAAAATAGCAAGTTGTTCTTTGATTGATCTGGTCTGGTGATTTGAACTTCTGTTTTAGTTTAAAGGCACACGCTCCATGCTGGATCTGTTGTTCCTGCACCTTGACTGTTTTTATTAGATGTTGCACTAATTTCTCAAGAATCTACATGAAAAATAATCTATATTTTTATCTGCCAGACTGTCATGTTTTGCATCTTTACACACCCTCTTCTCAGTAAATTGTATTTAGTAAGTGTAATATCAAAAAAATACAGCAGTACTCTTGTATGTTGCAAAAAGCTGAATTTTTAATAACCACATTTAGCAAATATCATGGAAGCATGTGTTGTCAAGAGTAAATAACCTGTAAATTGAATAAAGCACCAAGAAAAAAAAAATAGCAGCAAGTTGTTTTGTGTTTTTGCACAGCAACACTACAAAGCTACAGCTCCCTGGAAAAAGAGGAATTCGAGATTAGTTACTGAATTTTCTTCTAACCCTGTATCCGAAAACATACAATCTCTTGTTCTCAAACATATTTTGCTGTGGCTTGCTAAGATTCCATTTATAAACCATCCCACCCTGCAATAAGCTTACATGCAATTTCAAAGAGTGGTTTGCCCATAAAGACCACTACATGATAATAGAAGATATTATATCCTCTGCCACGGATAAATATTTGGACTTCCATGACCAATATTCAAAGACTATCACTCAGTCCACAAAATATACTGCTGCCATTTGGTTGTTAGAATTCACACCCTAGGTCTCTGAATTTTATTTTTTTTTTTTTTAAATAAAGTCTGCTTATGTTGGAAATCAAACACTACACAAAATTATTAAAATGTTATTAAATAATAGCAGAACCTCTTATCCTGTCTTATATGAGATGCTATCTATTATTTTGTCAGCTTTTTAACAATCAATGTTTTATTTATATTTTATAGATGTAACCCAGTTCATTAGACTATCCAGCATAGTAATTATAGTTCTTCAAGGGAAGGGCTTCTACAATGCTGACAACTGATGATATTCAAGAAGATCAGCTGAATTATCTACAATGGTCCTAAAACACTCTGTTTTAACAATTGTCTCAAATTACCCAAGCTACCTTTTTAATTCATTTGATTTATCTTAATCAATAGATTTCTCAAGTTTTACCTTGTACCATATGAAAAGCAGACATTATTTATAAAGCACAGGGAACAAATTGTTAACAATGTCTTTTTGATTTGTTTAAAACATAACACTTACCTTACATTGTAGATGATATAACATGCTAACTCTTAAATGAAACGCAGGAGATTAAAAAAAATAAAAATCTGGGCACAAAATTTTGCATAAGAGGCACGCTTATTTGCAATAGAAGCCAGATACCACAAAAAGCGAAACAAAAAACACAATAGAACCCAAATGCCTTCTTGGAGTTACAGCCGTTTGACGATATTTGTCAGAAGTTGCCAGTCACAATAAAATCCTCTAAAATATTTGTTACATACTTACTTTCTTAAAGATCATTTTCAAAATGAGCAAGCAACGCTCCAACAACACTATGGTAGTGTATGACCAGGTTTATTAGATGTTTGGTATTTTTTTTTTTTTAATGAGGCAGCTGAGTTTATATTTTTAAACATAATAAAGTCCAAGGTTTTTTGTTTTTTTTCTGATGAATATGTTGCTGTGTAGTGTTTCTAAATGCACACAAACAATTCAGAAAGCAGATTCCACGTGTTGAATTAAATGTAACTGCAATGATATTGGAATAAATAGTTAAAATATTAAAGAGTACGTGGACGGTGCATTGGCTGCTCATATGAATTAAGGTTTTTTTTTATTTACTTATATAGCTATCCTAAGTTCAAATCCTTTGTTTATGCATGTGTACAATTTTATAACAAACATAACACCAAACAAATTTAAAGCAAAACGTATGCAACCCATATTAACCATTACCCAATTATTTATGCATACCTTTGTCACAACTGATGTCATTTATTTAAAACTATTGCTCAAGTAACTGCAACTCATTCTTTTCCTTTAATGCTCACTATACAGTACAACAAAAATAACTTATCTTTTAAAACACAGATACCTGTGCTCTAGTTTTATTAAATGGATATGGAAAAGAAGTAGAAGTATGCCTTCAAAACAGCATATAAGTGCTTGTCTTTTAAGCCTGATTTTGTGCATCAGAAGAGTCACACATGGGCACTGATGGAAGAAAATTAGGGGGAAACAGATTTGAATTATTTTATATAACAAAAAAAAAAAAATACACAAACCATAAAACTTTCTACAAAACCACCCACCTTTTTTTTTTATATTTTATTGCTATGAGTAGATTCCAGGTGTAAGCAAGAGCACAAAAATATACTAACCTACACAAATGCTAATTTAAAGTAAACCACACTAGTCTTAGCATGGAGCAGGGTCACGGTTCTGAAAAAATAAATATCAAACATAATCTGCCTTAAACTTTATACAAATAACTCTGTGAGATAATAAAAACACACAACAGGACAATGTATTTCTTCTTAAATCAAATTCTATTTGTGAATTCAGCAAAATAATTTCTATAAAATAAAACAGCAAAATATTTAAATATTATAGGATGGGCATCTGTTTTGCAAGGAGTATTTGGTTTTTTAGACAGGTCCAAAAAATACACACATTCAAGTTACCAATTTTCTTTTAAATACAGTATTTACTGCTTTCCTTGAAATAAAAAACAAAAACAAACAAAAAAGAAAAAAAAAACATTTCTGGCCCGGAATTCCATGCTTCTTTGAAATGGTGTTTGACTAACCAGTAGTTCATGTGTTCAGCCCCTACTTCTAAACATCATATATATCTCTGTAAGAGTTGATAAAGGACTACAGGAAAATTATATGTTCAAGTAGTATTGTTGTACACAGAGTAAATACCACGTTTTACCCAGGCAGTGGTATTCACAGGTGTCAGAACGTCACAGGCCTTCACTTTATTGAGATGCAGTGAAAGGGAAAGTGCCAGAAAAGTGTAGTCAATAAGCTTTACCAAACAAACAAAACAAGCACACAAGAAACCCTCTATACTATGCTTAGAGGCCCTGGCATAGTGATTATAGTTGCATATTTGTTTTCTATTTCTTTATCCTGTTTAATTATTGAAGCTTTTGTATTAGGTCTCATATTCACAGGCAATTCTCAAATATTACAAATGGGCAAGTGTGCAAGTCAAGGCTAACTAACTGTTTTACCACTTTCTACCCAATTTTATAGTGAAGGTCTAACAATCAAAAAACAAAAAATAAAAAAAGCCCTGAACAGTGCAACTGTTTGTAGATCATGGCATATTGTCCTTGTTACCCCTCCCAAAATTTCTATGTGGCTGCACTACCCCGTGTGAAGCCATGCTATCCGTTAAAGCATAACAAGATTCTTTTCTCCAAATTATTAAAACTATTAAGATAATGAAGGCAGCAATAGAAGGAAATCTAGAAACAATTGTTACGTCACCACTTGTCCACATCAACCAAAAGAATAATTATTTTTTTTTTTATTATTATATATTTTTTTTTTTTAGTTACCAACCATGAAAGATGCTTAGAGCCTACTTGTGTGGCTGGGGCGGAAAGATTTGCTTTTCATTTTCTGCAAAGATCCCAATGTTGCATGGCAGAAAAATTCACGTAGAGCAGATAGTTCAAGAAATGAAGTGGTTTTTTTTTTTGTTATTTTTTTGTTTTTTTTCTCCCCCCTTCCCAATATTTTGTTTTTATTTTTTAATTTTTTTTTGTAAATCTGAATCTCGTCAAGCTCCAAATGAAAAAAAAAACAAACAATAAAAAAAAAAGGAAAAAAAAAAAGAGAAAACAACAAACATTTTTCCTTAAGAATTAACAGTCAAACATTAATATACTATGTACACCTTTGCCATTTACACATTAGCATCAGGCCGTTTATTACAAAACACTATACACTTTCCACTGCAGGCGGGTTATATATTGACAGCAAGTTTCTGCAGATAAGACAGTGAATAGACTCTCCACTCCAAGTTGATTAGGAATAGTTTTTTTTTTTTTCTTTTCTAGTTTTAAATATTAGCCAGACACAAAGGAAGGTTGGACTGTAAGGCCTGGGTGCACAGTCTCGGAGGAGATAAAAGTAAAATGATTATGAGTTTCACTAATCTTTTGTTTGAATTAAGGGAACTTCTTCACTGCCTTCAAATTCTTCTTGTGCTCGTTGGCCTGTCCGCTGAGGATTGTTCATATGATGTGCTGCTGGGCCGGTATAAGGTTGTCCATGCAAATGGTTATTCTGAAAAAGGCATGAGTACATATATAAAGAGGACCACCAAATACACAGTATACATATTTAGTATAAGACCACTGTTTAAACTCTCCTTGCTTTGAGCACTACAAGCAAAGCGTGTTTTGCACATCTAAGGTGACCCAAAAGTAGTTGTGAGATTCCATAATCAAATTAAAATGGGGGTGGACACTCAAGGTTCCTGTCATTTCAGTAATTACATTAATAGAACAATTATTTTCTCAGCAAAAATATTCATTTAAAGTGTATTTTACAAAATGGGTTACAGATTTTTTTTATTTTTTTTTTTACAATTTAACCCGAGTAAACACAAAATTAATAAAGTAGTCAAAATTTGGACAGTGAGCTATACAAACGCAATATTTTTTTGACCATAAATTGAGATTATACACAGACATATACAAATTAAGGTATAAAGTAAACTATAAATGAACTGCACACAACTCTGTTTCTAATCCTTTAGTATATGTTATCATGGCATTGTTAAGAACACTGAACAATTTTACTAATCTCATACAAGTATACATGCAAAGCACTGAAGGAAGGGAACATGCATACATAACTTGCTTACACAACAAGTAATTTAATGTTTCCTCTTTAATTGCATTCAATTGATTGGGGCATTGTTTTAATCTAGGTTTCAGGCTGAAGTCTAAAAAGGAAGCACTTGCACTGCTACTTTGTAGGCTTAAAATGTATTGAGATAATCTAAAAACCTACCTAATGCGTTATGAGATTTCTACTATGGCAAAGTATACTGGCAATACACTATAATTTACAGGAAACTTTCTAAAGTGCATGCCAATGTAGCTAAATTGAATAATTATTTATTACTGCTTTTAAAAAAAGTATAAAACATTACTTATCAAAGACTTCCATATAAAAAGGCCAATGTATTTTTTTATTTTGGTCAGAAACATGGCATCATCATTAAAATCAGCAAACGATTAATGACCAGGATTAAACTAATTTACAGCTGCATTAAATCACATTCATGTGAGGTTTCCCCAAGGAAGGCATTAAACAACACATTAGTGGGCATATTTGGGCTGAACAGTTGCCAAATAGGTCACAAGAGAATGTATAAAGTGTGTCATATACCTGCTGATACTGAGAACCAGGTGAATGGGGATACAAAGGGGCATCTTCAGGTGGGGAGGACTCATGTTCCTCAGGGGCATCTTGGTCATCTGGCTCCTATAAAGTTTATGAGAGTCGAATTTTGTCACACAAAAGTTAAGATAATTCAGACTCATCTGAACAAGTCTACTTCCGGAAGAATATTTTCATAGAAATGATACAATTTATACCAAATTTATGAATAAGCCCACTTAACACACTGCCCCTATCACACTACATCAACTGTCAATACACTGCCCCTATCACATTACATCATTTGTCATTCATATGCTAAATTAGTATGCTAATCTAGACGTATTGTTCTCAGTCCCAAACCTGCAAGTATCATTCTTGCTACAAAAAGTCAGTAGCCATTTAAGATGCATGGTAACCGCAGGAAATATACCACAGACTATAGACCAGTTATATATTCTTCACATATTCAGGGACTAAAAACAATATTTTTCAAAATTTAATTGCATATTCATAAAAAAACAAAAACCTTAAAATCTTTTTTATTAGAACTTAAAAAATAGAAGCATGAAACACAATATTAGTAAAAAAAAAAAAATTAGTAGAATTAGTAGAGCTAAATTAAGTAAACTAATCCAACATTTAATTGGTGTGTGAAAAACACCGTACAAGCCCCCCCCCAAGTCTGGAATCGGCATAAGGGTTTTTTTGTTTGTGTGTTCTATTAACATTCATCATCATAAATTTAGGCATTTATAGGAACTGCATCTGACAAGTGGGAACACTGATTAAGGTAAAAGCAGAAACCAGAATTCTATGGCATAACCTGCCTAGGGAGACCTGGGCATACTAGCTTCTACACAAATTCTCCATGTTACAATTAGTAAAAGTTTAAGGAAAAAAAATGAATACCAAAGAGTAAATGTGACAAATAACTAGCATTGTTAGTTTTTTTGTTTTTTAAATAGTTTTTCCTTTAAATAGATATTTTACAACGTTATACACAGAGATAGCTTTTTCTTTTTGTATGGATATAGACAGATTTTAATTTCACTAACACAAGACTAAAGAATTGAAGTTACCTCTTCTGGGCAAAGCTCACAAGCCTTTGCAAGAGTCATCCTAGCACTGTGTGACCTTTCTAAAAAGTAGCCATTTGAGGTTTCGTTGCTTTGTACTGGTGGGGACCAGTTGTTGTAGGTGTACTGAGGATTGCCAGTGTAAGGCCTGCGCTCCAACTCATCACCCAACCATTCCACTGCCCAAGTCCACTTTCTTTTCAAATCTCCATTGCTCTACAAGATGAAAGATGATGTACTCAGCTACATTACATGTCTATTATTAATACCATGATATAAAATGATTCGTAAGGATTCTTCTAAGAAATTACCTGCAATATTTGGTACGCGACAGAGCAGTTGCTGAACAAAGCCACCATGCATTTTATACATTGATAAGCTCTCTTCTGATAGTGGTTCTTGGAGCGCTGAATAGTATCAAACAAACCATCTCTGTCATCAGGTATTCCTTTAAGTGCATTATGAATCCTAAAGATCAAGAAATATTTTGTTTCAAATTCACTTGACTAATGCATAAAAGTTTGCTCAAAAAAAAAAAAAAAAAATGAATATGGATACAATATTGAATCATATGTACTCAAAGTGCATATTCACATGAAAGAAAAGCCTGCAGCTATGCGTTTTGGAAGTTCATTGTGCAACTAAAAATAATTCTTAATTTACTGCAGAATTAAAAAAAATTTGGGATTCATTTACTATCATTAGTGCACCAATCACTAATGATAGCAGCCAGCGAGCCAGTCAGGACTGCAGGTAGTATTTATGAATACTTACCCCTCTGGTGAGGTCCCGCGATGGTCAGTGAGCCTTTGGCTGACATTGTTCGGCCACACTCGGAAACTAAGTCCTGGCACATGCGCAGAAGCTGCCTTTTGGGACTTGTAAAATTTCAAGTCCCGAAAGGCATGTGCCGGGATTAGAGCCAGACGTGACACTTGGTTATTTGACTGTTTTTTCTACTAAACTGTATTCCAGTGGTCTTCCGATAAGCAACCCCCTTTTCCTCCCCCTAATAACAGCTATTAGGGGGGGAAGGGGATATATGGGGAGACCGCTGGAATACTTACCCTATCGACATCTTCAAATGGTGTAATTTAACGTGTCGTGCGGATTGTTAAATCATATGAATTGTTTATCATGAAAACGATCTTCGTAAAAGGAGCCCTTAATGCCAAAATGTATCAAACAAATCTATGGCAAGTCTAACAAAGTATTTCAGAAACAAGAAAACGTGCATGAGAAGGGTGGGCAAGGAGAAAATAATCCTACCATAGTCTGCAAACTCCATTATAGAAACAGGTGTAACAAGTAAAAGCAGATTGTATGTTTAGTTTATTAGGTAATGCCTTGCGAGAACTGCAAATATTTTTTATCTTAAAAACCAAACTTTGGAATTTATGTTTTTTTTTTTAAGAGGGTTATATTGTTAAATCATATGAATTGTTTATCATGAAAACGATCTTCGTAAAAGGAGCCCTTAATGCCAAAATGTATGGCAAGTCTAACAAAGTATTCAGAAACAAGAAAACGTGCATGAGAAGGGTGGGCAAGGAGAAAATAATCCTACAATAGTCTGCAAACTCCATTATAGAAACAGGTGTAACAAGTAAAAGCAGATTGTATGTTTAGCGTATTAGGTAATGCCTTGTGAGAACTGCAAATAAATATTTTTTATCTTAAAAACCAAACTTTGGAATTTATGTTTATTTTAAGAGGGTTATATGTCCACTATATTTAAGTTGTAATAAAGTATGATTTCACACTCACCTATGGGTCTGCCAAGAGTCCTCAATCAACAGGATCTGGAGCAGAAGATCCAAGTAGGGCCTAAGCTCATAAGTGTAAGAATATGCAACCTACAACAAAACAAAAAAACAAACAAACCACAATCGTAGTAAAGAAAACACTGTCCGTACACCCTAAATGCCCCATAATTCCAGTCTAATAAGAACATTAGGTAATACTTTTAAACTCCTAGGTCAGCTTCTTATTTGGAGGTAAGCATC
>WWET01004617.1:68832-103238 GCA_011038615.1 Limnodynastes dumerilii | reverse complement strand
TGGGGGGGGGGGGCGAAGAGATTTAGTTTCTTCACATGCACATCAAAAATACATTTACTTGTGGCCATAAGTTTAATGTGCCTACAGCTGTAACAACAACTAGCACATACAGGCTGCATGTCTAAATATATTGATGCGTGCATTTGGAGCACACGTGTTCATATGTAAATAATGTCTTAAGACGGCCATGTAATACGCAGTCAAGTAATACAAACTGCAACTGTAAGTGTATTTAATACACTGATTTGCTGGAATGTCAACAAAATGGGTGATTTTTGATTTACACAATTATTGCAGATATTTTACAGATTATCAGAACTTCCAGCATTAAATAGAAACAGTGTCAATGCATCAGATTAAGTCATGTTTACTATTAAAAAAATATAAAGTTAAATTAAATGAATATAATATCAAACACTGAAATACAAATTAAAAATACAACTTAAAGAAAAAGTTAACTAGCTTTGCATTTTGCCATTTCATGGACATCCAACATTAAATTATTTTTAAAGAAAAAAATGAATAAAGGTAAAAGTTTTAAGAGCACAAATCACAAGAAACGGTAAAATTCTGTGAATTAGACAGTGGAGCTGATCCACAGTAGTAACAGTGAAAAAGGCACAAATCTCCACCTTGGTAAAACCATATTTAACTGCTGGAGAGAAACCAATTTAAAACATGAAAACAGAAAGAGCTGAAATGTTTTGTAATGTTAAAAATATCTAATTAAACTAAACTCCTAACAAGCAACATGTTTTGAACAGGTAAGGACACCTTTTTATCTGCTGTAGTGACTGCGCCATTTACATATGAACATTCTTCCAAAACCATGATATTAAAAAAAAAAAAAAAAAAAAGGCGCAAATACATTCCTTTTATTTGCAATATGAATTTCCATGGAAAACTAGCTCACATACTTGCACATAGCAGAAGCATTTCATACTTGAAAAACTTGAAAGTAAAGTTTTTGAAAAAGGTAGAGTACAAAAAATTCCACAAAACACTATTCAAAGCTTAACCCCTCGACCAAATCCAGACTACCACAAGATTTAGCACGTGTTACATTCCCAGTAAGCATCTGGATCCAGAGTTCTCTACTGTTTCCAGTTGCATGAAGTTCCAGGGCTGAGTGTGGAGATAAATATAAGGAGGGCATGCTAAGCGTCCTCCCCTATATACAGACTTACAAGCAGGTCCCATTTCATTTGAGGACAGTGCAGAAGACTTATGGTAGGGGCCAGGAATCGTAAGTCTGTGCAAGAAAAGGGAATGATTTCCCCTCACCCGTATAGAAGCCTACCTTGTAGAATTTAAGCTCTCGCTTTTATCTCTGCCCTACTAGAATTCTTAGTTTTTTTTTTTATTGCTGTCAATTTTGTGCCATAACTTGTACCACCCTGTAAGTCATAACTCACTGTATTACCTTCCAGAGCAGCAAACCCTTTATTTCGCCTTATAAACATTAATAAAAAGGTTGGATACAACAGGGATCAGAACTATAGATCCCTGTTACTCTATAGTTTATTTTTCCCTTAAAAGCAGATCAATGATTTAATTTTTAATACATTCCTGCCAGTATACTGTCTTTCAGAAAGGTGGCATGATGTCCTTCAGCCACTGGCCTTTCTTATTGCAGGTAGAGTAATTCATTTCTTCCAAAGCAGTTGTTTGGAAAAGAAAACGAACGAATTCTCATGAATACCTACTATTTGCTAAATTAAGTCCCACAGATATATACTTAAATTTAAAAAACAGACAGTTATAAAAGTTAAAATGACAATTCTAAGAAGAACACGAATAAAAATTTAAAGTACATTATAATTGGTCACCTGCCACAGCAGTTCACTGAGGACTGTAGAGGAGAACTGTGGATTTTCCCAGCAACAAAATCGAAGCAGTTTGATGGTCTCTTCTGAGTTGCTACAATCCTCAATTATTTTCTTTACATAACTGGTTTTAACAAACAACAACTCTGCCACATTTTGCTGCAGAGGCATTATAGGTTGCGATAAGTTGGGATCACCATAGGGGTTGGAAAGTGGTGGGTTACCTAGATGGGGGGAAAAATAAACAAATAAAGAACCTGTTTCAGGAACATCAGAAAATTTTAGCAGCACATAAAGATACAAATTACAATTTTATCTTATATCAGACGAATTATATTAAATACAAACATAATGTGCCAATGTGAATTTATAATATATGGACAATGCTTATTTTTTATATTGTTATTTTTGAATGCCATTACCATTAATAGAAGACTGCATACGCGATGATACATCGCAACAACGGATTAGTTGTGACACTACAGTGTACAATTTGCCCAATTCAGCATACTGGTATTTGATTGGAGGACCTGGCCCTTCATCCATTGCTACTAACATAAAAGTTGCAGGCACATTGAGTTTCAAGAGCTGGGTCTTTTCTTGCATGCCTGCAAATGAAAGACCAAAAAAAGGATTTGATTGCTAAAGTGATAAAAAAAATAAACTGCAATATTATAAGACAACAAGTGTCATTTCCTTACCAAGATTAGCATACATGACAAAGAGGTTAAAGTACTGTTGTAAATGACGGCCATGCTCAGACACTTCTCTTCTGAGAAGGTTCAGAACAGCTCTTAGCAACTGGTCACTCAGGCTCAAATTATCATAAACCTGAAACAAAAGCTAAGTTGATGAATGAACAAAGACAGATATGCACATAGTGTTAAACAGAAATTTACAAGATTACTATAAGGGCAACTGGAAAGCCAGAGCCCCATTAAAGCTTTTTATTATTTTAAATTAAAGTGTACCTGACTCGATGGTCCAGGTGAAGCAAATGGTAAAGTACAGGGTCCATCTTGTAAAGAAAAATGTGCAATAAATACTACTAGTTTAGCAAAAGCGCCTCTAACTTCAGCACTGGGACACTCCAAAAGATATTCAGAGAAGCGATTTGGATAAGCAAAAAGAACGCCATGTGCAAACCAGTAGCGGACATTCTTGCTATGGCGAAGGAGGATGCAAAGTGCATCATACCTAAAGGGGGAAAACAACATTAGGCTTCCCTGCAGTAGATTTCAATGCAAACTAATTTTACTTTGAAAGTGCAAATGGCCACTTTAGACATGAATAGGTAAATATGTAATGTCAAGTTATGAAATCTGTCTATAGGAAAACTCCTTTATCAATTAATTTACTTGTTATGTATTTGTAACTTTCTTGTGATACTCATGCCTACCATATAAATTTTATTTATGGACATGTGTGTTAGCCATTAATAAAGAGATGCATACATAACATTTAATCTGGTAAAGCACCAAATTTGTTCCTAAAGCTGGAGAAGTTGACATTTGTCCTGAAGTTAACAACCTTTATAACACTAGAAAAGCAGATGCACCATTAGAAAGGTTGCAGCTAAACCCATCTTATAGTAAAACGCATAGGTTAATGATAAAATAAGACTTTACCAGTCACTGGCAGGACCACGGACAACTTTCTTTGTATGAAATCCTGTAGTGAACAAGAATTTAGCAGCAAGCTGTATACTAATCATGGTTATTTCTTCTGGCTCAGGCATCAAATGTTCTTGACCTGAAAAAAGAATGTAATGAATATTCCCATAGTGTAAACCTGTCCTTCAAAAAGTTTTTTTTTATTTGTACAATTTCATTTAATGAGAGCAAGAATGTGACATTCAGACTCTCCTATTAGTGAACTATAACCACCTTTAATCAAAATGGTCTTTAGTTATCAGGTTTCAATGTGCAGTAAATTCTTCTACTTTATTAGAGTACTGAGAGAGTTGTGAATAAAACACAAAGGGCTGATCCAGAGTTTGGCTCTAAACGCCCACATTGTCACACCTTGTCGGGCAGAACTCTGCATACGGAATGCAGTTCCGTATGTTCAGAGATCTGATGCATAACATCTGATGCATGCATGTGCTCCTGTTAAGGGCAACGTACACTGTCAGTTGCATAAGTGGACTAACTATATTAGGCCTGGACACAGACCAAACTGTGGATCAACGCCAAAATCAAGGCAAAGGACTAAAACTATTTTAGCCCAATCTTCTGTGGACAATATTTATAGTTTAAAATATGTAAGTCGGGTTTCTTACTGAAATATTTACAGAACATTCAAGTTTTTAATTTCCATAGGAATCCAAATTGGGAATCCAGCCATTACCTAGTGGATCATAGATTTATATTCAATGCAGTTATTTTTATACATTTCTTCTAAACTGCATACAAAATCAAAAGAATAATTTCTATGTCAAGTATTCAATCTGCAAATAGCGGATTTGTAATAATATGCTTCATGAAACTGCTGAAAGTTTTTTGTCAGATAACTAAGAAATTTGAATAAAATCAGAACATTTTATCCATAATTCTTAGTACTTACAATCAAGCAGCATCTTAAACGCCAATCTTGTTAAAATTAACAAAACTAGTAAAACAGAAACACTAATTGGACATGGTCAGGAGCGACTTCTGAGATTCCTATAGATGATCCAGGAGCTCAACTAACACCAGTGTTCTCTAAAGTAATCAATCTTAACTTGCATCTATGCTTTGGAAGTAGAATTACAAGTTGTAAATGTCTAAAGCATTGTATTTAAAAACAAACTAAAGACAGAATGTTGTAATAGTTTTTTGAAAATAAAGGTTACATGAAATGCTTTGAAAAATTAGATTTATTGTTGCTTACGACTTAGGGGTCAATTTACTATGATTAGCGCATCAAGCGCTAATCATGTAAGCCAGGCTCACTGTGCTTCGCAGACGAAGAATAGTTAATACGCATGCGCAGTAGCAACTAACGGTTAAATACAGACGTATAGCAATACGTCCGGTAGCGTGAATCCGGGCCAAATCAAGAACCCAGGGAGCTAGGGGAGGAACAAACCCTGTGCCAAAAAATTTCCAAACTGACAACTCGACAGAGATTCTAATAAACTAGACTCCAGACTGGACTGAAGGAACGCCTAGAAGAAAAAACAAGTAAAGTGACAAGCCATCCTCTCACACCATCCGATCTACATACTCCAAATTGTGTGGTAGATCTGACAAGACACTGGCTTAACGGCATTGAGCATGGTTTAAACAACTGCCATCAAAAAGCCACATGCTTATAAAAACTCAGGAGCCATAGTGTTAACCTCGCATCCACACCTGTTGCAAAAGTGTCCCTCGATCTGGAACAGAGTGGCGAGGTGCCTTAAGGTTTAGATCCCAAAAGCTGCATTTCCAATCTGCTACACCTGAGGCTATCACTAAACCTGGAATCCAAGAACTTGCAAGGAGCAGTTTACCCTATCGGAAACAGACTGGGAAAAAAAACCAACCACCATTGGGTGTTCACAATCAAAATGATTGCTTCGTGCAACATTATTGTCGTTATATACTACTTGAGTGTGGCCTTAACCACCTCATGCTAGAGAAATCCCGTAAAGAAGTAATTGTGCAGAACAATTATCTAGAAGTTAAGGCATTAACCTCTTTTAAACAGGGCAATAAACCCATCAATCTGCTGATGATCTCAAAGTAGACGGATACACTCCAGTCTTGGAGGAATGCGCGAACAAGCATGGGCAAATTGGTTGTCCCTCACACTTAAGTGCCTGACAACTGTGCCACTAGTCTGGCATTCATCTTGAAGTACTTAATGGGAGTTACCGACTGCAATGAACCTGGATCAAGTCGGACAAATTCTCCCTGGCTTTGGAGCACCTAGGGATCCTGGACCTGATGCAGAGATTGAAAATGAGAGGAAAGTTACTCCTGGGCTAAACCATGTTGATTTCAGGAGAGTCATATTTCATATGTTGCAAACCGTATTAGAGTTGAGAGGTGATGTTTTCTATCCAAGTCCAAATAACATTGTAAAAGTAAAGCTGGTCACTATCTTAGTGCAGTAACCAATTCAAAGATATATCCCTGCATGCAAAGAATATAACTTGACTCCCCCTGAAATCAACATGGTTTTGCCCAGATGTAACTTTCCTCTCTTAATTTCATGTTCCTTCTTAAGTCTTAATCAGGCTCCCTGTTACTATTTAAACACCTCAACCTGACATAAGGGAAAAACAGATAACATCTCTTGAGGAAAGAGCTACATGTGGTGTGCTCCTCTGGTCCACCAAAAGAAGAATCTGGTGGACTACACACAACATATATACCAGGCTTGGAATTTACACTCTATTCCTTTTTCAGACATTATGTGGAATAGGAGAGGATTTATACTACTGGACACTATTCTACCATCATCCCCCACCCCCCCTTCCCAAGACGGACTAACTCAAAAGTGCATTCCAAATAATATTGAAAACATTTTCTATAGCAGTAAAACTTTTTACAAATTTAATATCAAGTAGAAGATATTGATAGTTTTCAAGACTTGAATACATTTATTTTTTTATATATTGAGAACTTAACAGACTAGTTACTACAGCATACTCCAATACACAAAAAGTTCAATAGAATGCCAGGGTATCCAAATTTATTTTATTGGATGAATATTACAGTCCATCAATGAGAAACCTGTGATTGTTTTTGCTTTGCCAGTTCTTGGATATGCAGAGGTGTGCTTCAGCCAAGCTGCATGGTCAAGAACCAATTTTACCTGTGACATTTAATAAACTATACTAAATGTTGTAGAATAAAAAACAAGCTACGATTTTAAAGACTATGATTTTCTGAACAGTGGTGCCAATTCCCTGTAGAAGTCTTTGGCGAGAATGATATCTTTTAAAAATACAGACAGCCGAAAGTTTTTTTTTTGTTTTTTTTAGAAGGTAAGTATGCCGATCAGCATATTCACCCATTCATTTTCGGACGTGCCCACCCCGTGGATCCGTCGTATACTCCCTGGGAAAGGTGAGTAACCTTAGACATTCACATTAGTGCCTGCCCCTATTGGAGCTACATATTAAGGTTCCTAACAAATACATTCACCAGGAGAAAACCCATAAAGATACAGGGAGAAGGCTTAGTTCTGGAATTGTGCTCATGACTGTGTTGGCCTTATTGCAAACATTTGGAGGCTGATCCAAAAGCAAAAGCCAAAACGGCACTAATCTGCATATGGCCAATACCAAATGAATTGCCAGGCAATGTTTTGTAGTTTATAGCTAAACTAGAGCTTAACAAAGCTGTTATAGCTGTGCAATAAGCAACACCAGCCTAGATTTGCCTTGCAAGCAAAGAAAAAAACAAAACAAAACAAAAAAACCCTAAATTTGTTTTCACCCTTTATATTGTAACATGGTCATCATCAGTTACTCCTCAATCTGGATCACGCCTTACCTAGTTGGGCTTGGCAAAATCTTATACTTCTATGAATATTTAATATGTGCTCTTTAAAATAAAAATTGGAAAGATGCATGTGTGTTTAAATGCAAAAGTTGAGTGCATAATACTGTGAATTATTTACACTACTTGGATCTTATAATCTTTCTCCATTTATTGCATATCAGTTACTTCTGTAACACATAGGCTTGTAGGAGGATTGTGAGAGGACAGATAGCTCTTTTATGCAACTTATTTATTTATATAGAGCACGGTCTATATACATCTTGGGAACAATTATGAATTAACTGACAGCAAACAGGCTTTTCCTTTTGTAGTTACAATATAATAACCTTACAACAGCACTAAATTAGGTATATTTTCAATATATGCTACAATGGCAAAATTTGCATAATCAAAGAAATATGCAAATTAGTGTTCTGAAAATACAAGTTTTAGTAATCTGTATTAAAGTTCTATTTCTCTCAAATAACAAAGTGCCAAAATTTCTAAATACAATAGCCAACATCCCTTTTAGATAAAAAAAACTAATTGATTTTAAATCATAATAAAATCCATACTTTGTAACAAGATATAGAACTATTTTCACAAAACACAACAGTCTAAAGAACATCCAATGTAGTCACACATGTAGTGTACAAATATTACTAACCTGGAGGTGGGTTCAAATAGACGCTGTTACAAGTTAGTAACTTCTTAATAAATTGGAAATATTCTAAACTGAATTGCATCCGGTTGTGCATGAACTGGACATTTTGCTTCCGCACACTTCGTTCAATAGCTGATGGCATCTTGATCTGATGGGGTTTTGAGGTGATGGCCAATTCAGTAATATATTTGATCAACTCATTGTCTTTGTCTAATGTGTCCATACGTTCATAAAAAAGTATGTAGGCGTTCCACCATCTCTTTTGACGTCTGTATGACATTCTTTTCATCATGTGGTCAAATACTTCCCCCATGTACTCTCCACCAAAGCACTGGTTTTTCATCTCCTCATCATCATCCATTTTGCATTCGGTTACATCTCCATCATCAAACTTATACCAGCGGTTCTTTTCCCCATCACCACCATTTCTTTGGATGATGTATGAATAGTAATGGCCTCCGCTGGCCTGTCCACTGTGCACCAAAACCCCTACTAGTCTGTATTTAGTGCTGCCAGCAGGCTCATTTTCAGTCTGTTCGTTGGGGATAACCTGGTTCTCAGGATTTACATCATCTCCTTCCAACTTGGCAACACCTGCCACTGTGTATGGCTCCATGTCTAGCTCTCGTGGAAATTCAAAATAGTCATTAAATTTAATTGCACATTCCCTTTCCCAGTCATAGTCAAATCGTTTCAGCTGGATGGCTAAAACAGGAGGCAACTTCTTAATCAACAAACGCTTCACTGTATCAACCTAAGAACAGAGCATAACAAGGATTATCTTTTTAATATACAACAAAAATAAATTATATATAAAAAAAATAAATTAAATGATTTAAGGTTTTTTTTAAAAGAAATGATTTAAGGTTTTTTTAAAAGAAATTGGTTTAAAATTTAAACACAGTGCAAAAAAAAAATTACAGCTGTTCTTGCAATATTACATGTACCCCTTGCTGCATCTTGCAAAAAAATTGTTCATATTGAAAGTATGTATTCTGCCACATATAATTTTACATGACTACAATAGCATAGTTTCAAAAAAAATGACACTAATTAAACCAGCTATATCCAGCCAGTAACAAATATAGATGCATTTATTAAAAAGACAATCAAATGCTGTACATTTGGAGAACACAAACTATAGCTCATAACTGTAAATAGTTCATACTTTGGCAAACATAAGACATAATATCTCACTTTTTTGTTGCACTTTTCACAGTGATAGGCGTTTGCACCTTCCAGTAAGTCACCTTTGACATACTGTTCCATTGAATCAAGCAGGTTTTGGTGGTTCCTAATATCTACATTCAAAGTAGTAAAAGATTCTTCACATTCGTACCTAAAATGTAAACATATTAGTGCTTACAGAAATACAATATGAATGTCAAATAATTTTCTTTTATATGTGCATCTTCCTTAATGTAACACTTACCTATGGGGGCAACCTTGACAAATTTTTTGATCAGCGAATGATCCTCCTAAAACCTTGCTTAACATAGTTGGATGACCTAATGCTTTTAAAGCTTCATCTAAACTATCAACAAGTGAATTGAAAAATTCTAAAGCATCATGTTGCTCCCGAAGATTAACTGGTTCTCCCCAAAGCCTAAGAACAAAACATAAAATTAACAAGGAAACAAAAACACAGTTAACAAAAATGCTGTCAAATGATTGCAAATGCAATTCTCTGTAAACATTTGTTTTTCTACTGATGCATTTATATCACATAGCACTGATTAGAGCTTATTTATCATGTAGACTGCTAACACCTCAGTAAACCGTGTTGCTATCAATCATTGTTAACTCTAATTACAAACTGTTGCTTTTCTATAATCTTTATACAATTTGACCCTTTATGTCCACCTAAGGCCTAGAACCTTCACATATAGTGCACCAAAGTCTTCCTGCTTTAAGCATATATAACCCCAGATTTTACAATGTTAATTATCCCAGTCCACATTAAAGGTCTCCTCCTCAATATCATGAGACCATGTTTGGCAAATGTAGGTCAAACAGAAAAGAATGGGACACACAAAAAGCGGTCCGTCACTTACACATCAACATGGAGGAACACCAAGTACAACAGACTGAAGATACAAACCCTGGACTTGTTAAAGTTCAGTACTATTTTCAAGCATTACTTGACACTGGTGAAATAACCAGAGCTTGTAAATATCTATTACAACATCTTTTAAGGCTGTGTTGTTTTGTTTCTACAGGTTAGAGTACCTTGAGTAGCATTGTTTTTACACGTTAAAATAGCATTGATCTCAAATGTTTCTAAAGTCACAAGACATACATGTTGCATTACTTGGAAATAGTAAGACACTAACCATTACTAACTGAGCTACCAATAAACACAAATTAAATAGCCCTTGGTGTCAGCATATTAAAAGACGCATTAGAGTGAAATTATCTGAACATAAAACCAAAAAAAACCTATGTATTTCTACATTAACAATATTTACACTGGTATACCCGAAGCTAAATACAGCAGTCTGACCATTTTTATTTTTTAATGCATTTCTAAAATGTAGCTATGCTGTCTACACAACCAACACAAAAGTTAGGTTAAAACAGCCAATCCAACAAACCTGAACTGCTTCCAAAATCCTCTTGGGACATAGTATTGTAATCTAGATGCTGCCAGATGCCCAAATATAACTTGCAGATGCCTCAGCACACCGATATTGTATTCTTTTCTGTCTTCTGTCTTGCTGAGGGACGGCTTGTCGTCATATTGGTGAGGGTAACCAAAAACATCATCTCGTGGGTCTACATTACTCTGTGCAAAGATAAAAAAAGGAAAAAGTAAGAGCCCATATTGTACAATGGAGTTCCAGTTTTAGGATGCACAACTCTAAAAGACATTTTAATGACAGAATTTGTCAACACATTTCCATATAACTTCCACTGTGCAAATACTGATACCCATTTTGCAACAAACATTGTGCTTAGTATAGAGGGGGGAAAACAAACTTATGTGCACAGACTGGAAACCAGATACTGATTTAAGAAGCCAATGCGCTCAGAGAACAGTGGCCAGATCTCCGCTGTACCTGCGCGAGGGGAGTCTACAATCACAAGATCATACCTTTAGATTTACACACCAGCTCCAAAGAAAATGGGGCTGCTGTGTAAATAAGAATTGAACACAAGGGCTGAACCAAACCCTTACTGTACGATTTGCATGAATGTGTCAGATTTTTTTCGGTAAATCTGCTTCATGTTTTTTACTGTAGTTCAAAAATCTTAACATGAACAATGGAACTTACACTGGCCATACACTAAAAGATTAGCTTTCCTAACAGACAATCTTACAGATGCAAACAAATCAAAGTGACTCCTTTCACAGTACTGGTTATAAAAACCTGCTAAACTAACTACCGGTATATGACAGATCAACCATGATGTTCAGTTTTTTTTATTTGTATAGCTCAAACATGATTAAGATCAAAATCTACTGATTAATCTCGTGGCAATCACTAAAACTAAGTTGAGCAGTAACGTAAACTCTTAAAAAAATTATTTAATAACTCCTAAACTATAACGGTTTGTTTTATTGTTGCAATATAAAAGAGGCTGAATCACTGCTTCTTTACCTCATTGTCCTGTTTCTCATCCCCAGACATGTCGTCATCAACATCCGTCCCAGTGCCTTCTATAGCGAGAATTCCATTCCGTATTGCAGGGATCATGTACAGTTGCTGGATCACAGAGTTCATGTAACATGTTGCACCAGCATTTTTAAGCCCTACAAAACCCTTGGGAGGTCGTGGTCCAACCGGAGGAAGGTATTCCCACTCCGTAAGTGCTTCACAACCTTTAACACAAAAATGCATGTTATTTTTGGTACACTTAAAACACAATTAAATTGCTGCCTTAAAAGGATATATTTATATTTTAGGAGGCAAATTCAGTGTAATGGTTTGTTTAAAGCAAAATCTTCCACCCTGAAGTGGCTGTATTCAATTGTGTACATTATAAACATTGATATTGATCTTGTCTTTTGCAATATTACATTTGCTTTATCCATATTAAGTTGCAAAATGGATGATTTTATTTTTATTGCTGCAATACTTATCAAATTCAGAGATAAAAGGAAACAACAATATGGTCTGAGATGATAAGGATGTGCCCTCTGTCTCATAGCCTGATGAAGATCTGGCAGTATCATTAATATCTTAATACATTTATAGTGGATAAATATTGATCTTTACATGTTAGAACATACACCCATATTTAGAGCTCTTTGAAAATAAGTGGCAGATTTAGCAATGAAAAAAAACTTGAGCCATTAAACAAAGCAATGACTAAAATATTAGTTAAAAAGGAATATTTTAATATGCCACACCTGTATAGTACATTTCATTCAGTGTATCTACAATCTGTCTGAGATTACGAACACATCCCACAGCTAATGCTACCAGCAACTCAAATCCAGCATTTATTGTAGCGGGTGAACTGCACACTGGAATAGCTTGCTCAGCTGGCAGTTCGCCACTCTTCATATACTGCAAATACACATTGGATGCTGGGAATATGAAGTCATCAATCAATTCCTGAAACAAAAATTAGAGCACATTAGCATACATTTTAGATTATTCAAGTGCAACCGTGCCATTCAAATAATGCTGCATTACATGAAATTAGTTGTAACTTTCTTATGATATGGGATTTTTTATTTTTAAGGCATTTGGCTACGTTTACTAAATAATCAGTACAATATACTAATTATATACAGCCCTAAGAAACCCTTGATGGTTTTTAAATCCGCAATATGGACCAAATGAATTAAACTAAAATGGGCAAAAGTAGTGATGTACTTTTATCTTGAAATTGTTGAATTACACGGCACGTTTGTCATATTTCTTATGAGATTTTTGTATTCCAAAAACAGATTTAATTTCAATTTATAAACACATACCTAAATATACAAACATACAACAACATCTGTGTTTACTATTGGACAATACTTTGATGAACACAGTTATGTAAGAGAGAGAGGAAATACATATATATTAACCTATTTATCAGTTCACTAGGATAAATGATCTTTACACACACAAACCACACACACACACACACACAAGGCTGATGGCACAAAGAAAAATAATATAAATTTAAGAAGCAACATGAATCATACCTTAATGAGATTAGCGCCCCCTTTCTCACACCCAATATGGTATTTTTTCTCAGGTGTCTGGAATGCTAGCAATTCTTTTGTTACTCCCAAGTGACCTTCAAGAATTGTCTCTTCAATACCTGTTTCACCAGTTCTTTTCACATCATCCTAAATAAAATAATAGGAGAAATTAAGGCTTATACACATTTTTATAACTTTGAATATCATGCCGCAAACAAACACCAAAGTTTTGCCATAATTTAGGATCAACTAAAAAAACTGTTGTACCCAAAAAGTGTCTGTGTGTGTGTGTGTGTGAGACCACAGACAGTTAACCTGCAGACATTAAAGTGCTGACAGGATTAACTGGCACTCTTCCGGAGGAGAGATTTATTTATAAAAATGATACTCAAGTCACATTTCTAAACCTCCAACATTTTTCTCATTTTCATGTTAATCACAACAAGCCTACAGTATACAAAAACAACCCACATTTAGAGGAACAAATCACAACCGAAGCATGTAAAAAAATATTTAGTGTGTGTATCAATGAAATTAATTTACACTTCTGTTTTGTATTTATTTATACTATGTAAAACTCAGAATTATTATCTCTCACTAAATATTATCTAAGGTGTTTCAAAGGAAAAATATGAAAGGCAAAATTGTGACCACTTACTCTAATCCTCTTGAGCCAATCAATTTCATTGTTGAGCAGAACTTCTGCATTGGGGATATTAATGTTGCTATTGTAGGCATAGTTCAGCAGATGTCTTAGTAGGGTGAAGTAATCTCCAGCATGTTTAGCCCGTTCTCTAGCTGTACTCTGCAATTACAACACAGCTAATGTATTGAAGGCAAAATACAATTAGAAAAACAACTTTAAAATGGTTGTCATATATGGAACCATATGTTATGCCTTAATGTCCTCAGTTATTACTGGAAACATTAAGCCATTTTTGCTGCTACACAAAAATAGCTTAACACATATATACACACAAAAATTGGAGGCTGCTCAAATCAATGTAGAAGTTAATCTAAAGCAAGGGCTAGGAAGGTATGGGGAAATCTCAGAGAGGGTGTTGTTCCAGAGTGGCTATTTTGGAGACTTGGGGACCTCTGCAGTGAGTGAGCTCTCAGTTTAAAATATATGATAGATAGATAGATAGATAGATAGATAGATAGATAGATAGATAGATAGATAGATAGATAGATAGATAGATAGATAGATAGATAGATAGATAGATAGATAACCCAAAGTATTGACTCTGACAGTATTTGAGTTAGGACCACCAAAATCCTTGTAAGTGGCTGGTGGCTTATATTTTCAAATGTGTCATTTTGTGAATGGTAAAAGAGCCTGGAAAAAAGCCCAACTTTGTTAACTAAACTTAAACATTGTATTGGTATAGATAATAAACATAATACTTTCAATAAAACAAAGTTTTTCAGAACGCACTATGAATTAAGGAAGAGAAAAGTATCTCAACTTGTTTTCTTCCAACTTCATAACAAAAGTATGCCCTAACAATAGATTATACCTATGCAGTTAAAGAACAATGCAATTGCTTTGTGAGACCTGGCCAATGTAATCACTTCAATTTCCATATTCTTAAACTAAGTAATGCCCCTTTCAAAATTGCCATTAAAAACCCGGATCTGAAAGGTACCGGGATCCGGGCCCAGGGTCTAATAACCCGGGATTTAGACATGGGGAGAAGAAGAAAAATAAAAAAGGTTTTCCTGTGTCAGACCCCGGTACACGGCAATGTGAAAGGTGCTGACCCAGGTCTCATCTAATAGACCTTATTGGAGGGATTTGTTACTGTTGCTATGCAACAGTAAACAAGTCCCTCCCCGGGAGCCGCACACAGCCCCTTCTCAACGACCTAGAATTTTCCTGGACATATCCTGTTGTACAGAGAAGTGTTTTTTTGTGAAAATCCCGGCAAATCACCCGGGTTAAATAAAACCTGTGTTATTGCCGGGGCGGCAATCTAAAAGCGGTATAAGATTAGAGATACCCTTCATATCATGTGCTAGAATTCTGAATGATATAGTTACCCTTAAAAAGGTTATAAAAACAACATTTAAAAAAATAAATAAAAAAAAATAAAAAAAAAAGAGTGACCTAGAGTTCTATTTGACAGAATAATAACACTTGGAAAGATAATATACTTAATGATGGTATATATATTAAAGAGCTTACTCCCAGTACTGTGAAAAGCAGTGTTATGAAGAAGATCAGAGGCCTGTGTCCCATGCAGCATCTGGTCGCCATAAGAAAGAACTGCTCTTGAGCCATTTGCCTTACGAGCCTGGAGAAAAAGAATTTGCAGTAAACATTTGTTAATTATAACTGCAATGTAAGATCTTCAAAAAGTGTACTAATCTTTGTGAAGTAAAATGAACATATACCAAAATAACACGAAGACCAGAATTTTTTCATTTACTCACAGAATACAAAACACACACAAATCAAGGCATGTTAAACACTGATCCAAATGATGAAAAAAAAAACTTGTGGTAACAGCAATCATTTCCAAGTGTTCTAGTATCTTACAGTCCAAAAACAGAGGCAGATAGAAGCATTATGGAGATAACACACAGCAAGACACTGCAATACAAAATACTAATCCTTGAATTAAATAACTGAGAACAGACTTTACATTTTTTTTTTTTTTTTACTATCTTCAAAGAATAGAGCATAACAACACGTTAATTTAATTTTCACTAAAACTACTATCTTCAAAGAATAGAGCAGAACATTCTTCTGAGCTAGGTTATCAAGAGCCTTTTTTCTTTTAACAGCCAGGATGCACATCAGTTAAAATAAGTAAGCAAGAATGGCTCAGTCATCAACACGTTAATTTAATTTGCACTAAAACTGACTGAAGCTGTACCATTAGCCTGAATTCAATTTAACATCTATAATGAAGCCTTACTTCTTAAAGCAGTTCAGCAAAGATAAATAAAGGTTTTAGCCAATCCCGTTCCTCAGTTTATGTGTGGGAGAGGTCAAATAATTAAATTGTGGATTAAAACTGCATAAAAACTTGACTATCAAAATACATAATAAATCAAAATAAAAATGATTTTTAATTAGAAGACAGTATTATAAAATCTAACCGTACAAAAGTGCTGGTGACACAAACTCATGCAATTCTTTAACATTCAAATTATTCTAATACACAAAATGTTTGAAAACTTTATGCAACAGAAAATAACTGCATTGTACAGAAGACAGGTGTATAATTAATGACAGGTTAAAGATGATTTAGTATCAATCCCCTGAAAAAGTTTAGCACAATTAAAGGAAAAACAAACTCACTTGCTTTGACAATGTAGTAGCAAGTCAATAATGAAGGTTTGCCATGCTTTCTCTTTGCTGAGTGCTTCCAATGCAGTTGGTATTAAAGCAAAACACAAAGTCATCGCTTCTAGGGCCTCGCAACAAACTTGTTCATCTTCTGGGTCTGGTTCATTACCAGCATTGGTCTGTTAGAAAATAAATAAAAACTCAAAAATACATGTACCCAACAGAAAACAGATACTTCTAACAATTATTTTTACTAGTTACGAGTGTAAATATGTATTGTTAACTTGCTTTATCTTGGATATTTTTTATATCAGTGGTATAAACACACCACTGTGTGGGACATGACTAAGACGATGCCTCAAGGCCAGAAAGACAATTTAATGGTTGATGTAGACCTGACCCTAGGCTGGAACGTAGGAACCCTATGGAGGACTGTTATATCCTGGTGATGGTCACGATAATGCGCTGAGCTAGGAAACTCTTAGCAGATGTGAATACCAAAAGAAAAGCTGCATTACAAGAAGGAAATCTAAGATTCACCATCCCTAAGGGCTCAAAGGGAGAAAACTGGAGAGCAAGAAGGATTAATTTAAAATTCCAGGAGGAACAATCCTTTTGGGTGGAAAAAATAAAACTAAATAAATATTTCTGTACTGTGGAAAGAGCAGCCAGTTTTCTAGTAATGTAAAAGGAAAGTGAGAGCTAGAATATCATTGGTTGCTATGGGCAACATCTCCCCTTTTCCTTTTTTCCGCAGTTTAGTTAATCTAGCCCCTAGACTTTAAGAGATCCTTATAGAACACTAGCAAGTCCAGACCTACCTGAAAGAACTCTATAAGCCTAGAAAGACATAACAAGTGTAACAAGTCTTCCTCTCACAACAACCGATACATGCACACCTAATTCTAAGGTATAACTAAGCAGACACCAACTTATAGGCTTTATGCAAAGTTTGAATAACCGTCACCAACAAGCCTCTTGCTCACAAAATCTGGGATTTAAGAGCCACAATGTTAAAGCCAAATCAAGGAAGGTCTGAGTGTAGAAACAGCCCAGGACCTCTAATAAAAGAATACTTATTGTAAAAACTGGGAGGACTATAAAGGGGAAAAGCCCAAAAACAGACTGTTGAACAACTGCACTGACATGTCCACACATGCTGCTAGATCGATCTGGAAGAGAACCGAGGCACTAGGTCAGTATTGGCTAACCTGTGGCTACATCTTGGTTTTTTGTACAGCCCTGAAACTAATTGTGATCTCCAGCTTTCAATCCTGGCTGTCTCACGATGGTCTATGAAGGCTTACTACTTGAACCATTGCCTATCAGAAAGGCAGAAAGTCTGTACAGCCCATCTGAGGACAACCACTGTCAGCTGGGTCTCATACAGTACCTGCAGCATCCTTCAGTGTGATGCTGGCATAACCTAAGGTCACATCAGCGTCATTCACACAGAGGATAGGTTTTAAAAAGACAGGTTGGGTTCACTAGGATAATGTCTGTTTGATATAGCCTTAACATCTAGTCTGTCAGTATTGTATGGCAGTCATTTGGATGCAGTGGGAACTGTACATCAGAGACTAGGAAGCTGTCTGTATTGTATAGCAGAGACTAGGATTTGCTTTCTTTTATTGTGGTTACAAGATTAGGTCCTGTATTTTCTAAAACTCACATGGATACTGTAATGTAGTATGGTTACTGGTGTACTACTTTATAGTTTGCAGTGGGGTGTTGAAAACCCTAGCACTGGCCCTGTCTTGTTTCCTCCACCAGTAGATTACAGAAGATCAACAGAACAAAATAGTTACAAGGAAGGCAAAGTCTGATGCCTCAGAAGCTTAGCTCAAAGTAGTGCAGCACCAGTGAGGAGCTCTGCAGTAGAAACAGATGTCTAGATCCCAGTAAGTATTCTTATTCTTGCAAAGTATCACACCGCCCCCACCCAGCTACTACTTAATACCACCAGTCTGGAAAAATTTTCTGGGGAGAACACAGATACAGTATCAACTTATTACGAAAAAGAGATGAATTTCTGTATCCTGTCCCACATCATTCTGACCGTAGATAGGGAAACTGGTACCACAGAGCATTCGTGCAATATCCCAATTTACTAGTAAAAGTGGGCTGTACAGCTGGAAGAAACAGCCAAAATATTTAAGGATTTAGCCTTCATAATATATTTAGCTTCACAGTATTATACTAGCAAGTTGGGGGGCCTGGAAAGCTCTCACTCAGAAATTAGTAGCTTATCAGCTGAACTCGCTTTGGCTGTAACTAATGAACTGCACAAGTCAGAACAGAAAAACGAACACAATACTTCCTCAAATTTAGTATGGTAAAATAGACAAAGTACCCAGATAATGAAGGGGCAATACAAAAAGGAGTCAAAGTGTTATATATACATACAATAAATTCGACCTCTTCGAATAGTGCTATAATTAAAAAGTGAAAACATAGGAACATTCAGAAATGTTCACCATTCTCAGGCTCACTTATGACAGAGCAAGAGGGTGGTATAAAAGGACAGGATTTCATGGACCCCCATTTTATGAATTATACGACATGACAATCCCCAACTATAAATACTATATGTAAAGGAGGATGATACAGGCGTATAAGGACATAGGACTTGATTCAGAGTTTTAGCGGATGCGCAAGGCGGATCCGCTAAAATGTACTATTCAGAGGTGCGTTTTTCATTAGAAACACGCACCTCTGAATTGGCCATATGTAAAAAAAAAACCACTTAATATCAGGCCGACAGGGCATGCTGATACTTGTAGAACAACAAGCACCAGCATGCCCATGGATGCCAGGGCATGCTGGCACTTGGAGAACCACAAGTGCCAGCATCTGTGGTATAACTAAGCAGTCAACTTATAGGCTTTATGCAAAGTTTGAATAACAGTCACCAACAAGCCTCTTGCTCACAAAAACTGGGATTTAAGAGCCACAATGTTAAAGCCAAATCATAGCAGGTCTGCGTGTAGAAACAGCCCTGGACCTAAAGAATGTTTTATTGTGGTCTTGCAAGCCTTTAATCCGGGGGTGTCCTTTGCAAAAAAATAAAACCGGCAACATCACTATGTTCACATTTTCACTGTGCTTGGGTCATATTTATACTCTTTGGACAGTGTGAGAATTCTCAGTCTCACGATAAATCTGGCTCTGAATTATCATGAAACTGAGAATTCTGACACTGTGGAAAAGGTTTTTTTGCAAAGAACACCCCCGGATTAAAGGCTTGCAAGACCGGACCCCCATCAGAGCAGGTAAGTATGTTTTTTATTTTTTTATAATGTACTTTTGGTCATATTTTATAAGTTTGTGGTGACAGCACTAATGTTTATTTTTTGAATGGGGACATGTTAATGGGGCAGCAGGCTGTGGCTGGCAGGACATGCTGGCATTTGTGGTTCTCCAAGTGCTAGCATGCCCTGGCATCCATGGGCAAGCTGCTGCTTGTGGTTCTACAAGCAGCAGTATGCCCTGTCGGGCCGGTATAATTTACATAATTGCGGCAGTGGAGGTGGTGGGAGGAGGGGGTTAACTGTTTATTGTGTTTTTTTTTTTTTTTTTTTTTTATTCATTTTTTTTTTTTTTTTTTTTTTTTTTTTTTAAATACTGCACATTTTTTTTTGGCAGCTCGGGTGAGCTTACGCCTTACACCATCCCTGATATGGTGTAAGCGTAGGGCTTGTTAAGAAGCCACCGGACTACCCTGCACGCAGTATTTAAATGAGAAAAACTCCACTTTTATCTTAATTTTTCTTCTCTTACCTTCTCATAAATTTTGCTTATTTCCTCATTGGCTGAAAACACTAATTGGACAGATCCACATCCAGAGGCCCAGATTACTTTTTGTATTGCTCGAATGACACAAATATCAGGGATGTATTTAGAAGCCTACAGTAGAAACATGAACGTTAAAACAAATATAAAATCGGGAGGCAATTCATCATTTCATATTTTTGCACAAGAAACTATGGAAAAGTAAAAATATTTACCTCATCAGATATCTGTTGTGCTAGTCGTATTGCTACATTTCTCAACATACATTCTGATGTTGGGTTAGGAATGTTCTGTAGAGCGCTTTGTAGCACCACTGCTTGATCATGGGTAGCCTAGAATTAAATAAAACAGAATATATTTAAAAAAAACCTTAAGGTTTGATATTAATCTCGACCCCTGGTATACAACTATTAATTTCTGTGCTAAAACGATAATGTACATTAGTTAGACATGAGTAAATCTGAAAACCGGTTTCCATTTAATCATAGAAAGAATTAAAATAAATAAATAAAAACAGAGCAAACAGATCAAAATATATAAAATAGCAATTATAACAAACTACAGGAACAGAGAGTCTACCTAATGCAGTTATTACAAGAACAAATTGTAATAATTCTGAAAAATAAAATAGCAATATCGTACCGGTGAGACAGGATGTGTTCCTTCGGCAGGTTGACAGGCTTCAGCGACAGCACGGACGTGGCCATAACCAATGGCAGTCAACAACAATTTGGCGACTTTCAGAGCATTCAGATAAGCGCTTCTCCTTGTTTCCATGTCGGCATTTGGCAAGAAGTTATTCCGAGTAAGCATGCTTAACACAAGAGGCAAGCCACCACTTTTTAAGAAGTTGTATTGAAAGTCACTGGCATCTTCTCCCAACGGAGCATTGGCAGGCATTAATAAAGCATAAACAACCTACAAATTACACATAAATTATTATCAACTGTCGGCAAAACACATTTTTCCAGTAAGTAGGCAATAGCACAGCATCAAATGTGTAACCCAATAGCAGAAAAAAAACAAAAACACAAACCTCTGTAAGGTACAGAACTTGTGAAGCTGACTGGCCAAAGAATAGTGAATCTAAAGATGAACTTAGGCTGCTTTCTCCAAGTTTAGCGTGATCTAAACAAATTGCTCTGAGCTTCTCTACTATAGTATTATCTGAAATAAAGAAGAAAGAAAAGACTAACTACAAATTATAATCAAGCTGCACACACAAAGCAGTTATTCACTAATTACACAGAAAAAATATTGTACTTTAAAAACGGAAAAAAAAGTTATGCTTAAATAAGGAAGATTTTTATAATTTTATTATAATGGCACAGCATTACACACAGGTGGCACAGCCAGATGGATCTATGCTACATGTATATCTCAAACCTATGCATTGTCATACTTTAGTCCAGAATGCCCTAATCTTACCATATATAATCAATTAGGTCAGGTGATATAGAGATACTTGAACTACACATTCAGTTTTGTTTGCCTGGGTATCCCTAGTTGGGAACATTTTCAATTAGATTTCTGTCAAAAACAAACCATTTAAGCCAGCTCAGAAATGGTCTACTACTGCAGTCACACCATAAAGCCTAACATGCCTGGCTGACAGTTTAAATGCTTTAAGGAGCACTTCAAATAGAACAATCTAGAAAATAATGGATACAAGATAGTAAGTGTCATGCAGTGCAGCTCTGAGCTCATGCACTCCATGGCCTTTTCAAGGCAGGAAATACCAATATGTGCTTTTTAAAGGATGCCAAATCTAAAAGGGGTATAAACATTTCTAGAAAAGCTGAAGTCTCACAACACATTTCAAAGAGGGAGATAAGAGTGTCATAAACCTTAATTAGTACTAAATAAAAGGTGCCTATCCACCTAATAAGTATTGAAAGTCAGTGTATAAAAAAAAGAAACCTGGCTATAAATTCAGATCAACATCAGGCACTAAACAAATATATATTTTTTAATTTTATTTTTTTAAATGGGGAAATCAAAGGCGCACTACTAGCATTACAACACCAAGTTTTCCTTTATTATGTAATACATTTGTAAGACCTGATTTGCTAGGGGCTAAGGCCTTTCCCGGGTTTGCTGTTGTGCCAAGCCCTAAAGTTCAAGAGTGAGTGAGTGAGTGAGTGAGTGAGTGAGTGAGTGAGTGAGTGAGTGAGTGAGTGAGTGAGAAATTTGGGAAAAGTAAAAGCGGCAAAACCTGTTTATAATCCATTATGATGCTAGTCCAATTTAGAGACAATGGCACCGATCCTAAGTTAAGTACGACAGGAGAGTTATGTAAGTCATTTGTTTAAGTCCTGCCTCGGAACATCGGCACATGCGCGCCAGATGTTCCGCTTGCATACTTACAGACGTACGTAACTTTATTACGTATGACAGCAAGTAGGCATAAGGGGCAGACCCAGCATTTACAACGGTTGTATCCCCGCCATACAAATAAGGGGTCAGGGAAGCCCCGTTACGACTTGGTCTGCGGCTGTATGGCTGCAGACCTAGTTGTGAAAACCATCTGGAAACATAAGTGGGGAGTGCAGGGAACATAAACTCCCGCCTATGTGAGCGTACCTACGGACCCCTGCATGCACGTAAAAGTGTGCGGGGGTCTGGATCTGGACCAATGTACTTAGGTGTTTATTCTGTTTTTATCTCATGAATTTAAACAGTGACAAAATTGTGGGGGAAAAGAGCAGGGAAATAAACAGAAAAGTAATGTTGTGTAGTACACTGTTAGACATATTGCTAAACTGTAATGCATTGGCATAGACCCTGTACCCTTGGTAGCTGTTTACCTAAAAGACTCCCTGAGAAGGTGGAATTCGGGCCATCAACGTTGGAGATACTACTGCCGACTAAGACTTCGACCACAGATAAGTTATTACTTTCTATATGCTCATTTAATGGTGTTTTATAGTACACAGACGTTTTTAACACATAGCAAAGTTGATTTTTTAAAATAATACGCTATGTTTGTAATACTATTTACATGTGGATGGTAACATGGTAACCGTTGGACTTGCTCCAAAAAGATATTATAAGGATCTGGTAAGCTTATTCTCTATTTATAATTACACTGAATCACTGAATTTTGTGCCTTGGATTTGCAGGAGACTTTTTGATCTCATTCAGACTGAGTTATTTACCCCTCCTGGTCCACAGTATATACAGTTGTCCTTTGTCTTTGGATGAATTGCCTGTTTTTTACACAACATAGAGACTTTCTTCTACATAGACTGCCCTTGGAGTTCCTCTTTTTTCTCCCTTTTCTCCCTCCGTTTTTTTCAGGGATTGTGTTTATTTTTTACTCATCACCCTCTGCGCTAAGGCATCCTTTGTTAGTTTTTCACTCTTCACTATTTTTGGTTTTTTGTTGATCCATGAGAAATAGTGTGTGATCTGGATTATCATGGATTAAAATTTTCATTGGTTACCTCTGTTATTGTACTTTATTAACATTTCTTGCTGTAAGTGCAGGCTATAGGTCCACTATGTGAACCTTTTTCCATATATTTCCTCATTAGCCGTACACTACTTACTATTTTTGTTTTGTCTGAGTGCGGATGTATGCACACACATACATACATTTAACTTCGCTATCCATCATTACAAAGAGGAAATATGAAAAACATAGGAAAAAATGCTCTACTCCCATACCTTAACTGACTTTTTTAAGGAGGGGCAAAAAAAAGCTCATATTTCACACACAAACACAATAGTGTGCAAACGATTAGGCAGATATGAAAAAAGTGCTGCATTGCAAAGTGAATGAGAACTCTTAATCAAAGCAATATTTGGTGTGACCGCCCTTCGACTTCAAAACAGAATCAATTCTTCTAGGGACACTTTTCTAGGATTATATACTGTTGTATGATTAACCAATCATACTAAACGGGTGATGATCATCATTTTCATATGTACCTTTACAGCCATATTCTATAATACAAGACACATTATATGCTATTTGTTTTGTAGTAGAAATTCAATTACCTTCTATTTGGAAGGCTATATGAATACAAATAAATATTGGAAAACACATTTAAATATTACCTGGCGGCATAAGTTTCATCAGTACTCGTGCACCATCGCGTAGTGGAGACATATTTAGGCTGCTACCCAAATCTGCCACTTGCCAAAGGAAAGAAATATATCGGTGGTGTAAGGACATGATCTAAAAAACAAAAATAAAAAAAAATTAAGAAAACAGACTATAAAGTAAAACATTCAGCAGTATTTTTATGTTCATAATACCTAATGCAAATATTATAGGACCGTGTCTATACTTTCTGCTGCCCTCAAATCTGGGCAGGGTGTAAGAAATTTAACATGCCCCTACTTTTAAAATAAAATTGATCCACCTCCCCTACCTTGCGTACACAACGTATGTATCCTACACCACCACATCAGAAAGACTTCCAACATGGAAATCCATCGCATGCGCAGTTGAAAAAATGTGGACATTTTTCATTCACAAAGAGCGGAAAACGCCACCTCTACTAATCCTTATTTGTCCCATAAAAATAATACATTAAGAAAGGTTAAACTGTGGATTTATGCTGCAGATTCAAAGAATGCAAATTTTGATAAACACTAATGACTAGAATTTCCTGTAATTATTACTTGGAATAATAACTAAGTGGTATCTACATTATCATATCTACATTATTACTGCAGGGTTTCAGACTTTAGGAAACATTATACAAACCACTCCTGGCAGGCAGCTCTCGACTTCTGGATTGGGGCCATCACTATAGTGGTTTCCATGATTGCCAGGAGAGCCTGTTGAGGAGTCTGAAGAACTGTCAGGACTTGAAGGCATATTTGAACTGATCTGAGTTAGCTTGGCTGTAATCAGCTAAAAAAAATAAACACACGCATCAGTGTCTACAGTAACATGGACAATTTAGCAAACTTTGAGGGAAGGAGCATAGGTAATGAATACAAAATTATCAAGTATAACATACTTACAGTTTTATCTTTTAGATTTAATTGGCCAATCAATTTCCGATCTTCAGAAGGATCTACAAGCTCTCCACCAATAAAAAGTTCAACCTTTGTATGTGCGCTGTTGGCCTTAATGCGATTAAGTATACAGCGACGAACTGAACCTATGGTGTCATTTGTGTGAGACCATATATCCAAGTCCTCCACCTGCCGACCCTGATTTGGAAATCGCACAACCAATGTTATGTGCTTGCCCCTGAAAGCCCTGTGGGAGAAAAAAATAAGATAAAATAATAAATCATAATTGTTATAATGAACAATTACCTTAAACTATCAGCCATCACCAAAAGGAATGAGAAAGATCTGACCTGCTAATTGCAATGCCCTCTTAAACACATACTCTAAACCAGGGGTGGCCAAGCTCGGGCCTCGTGAGCTACCAACGGTCCATGTCTTCCAGGTCTCCTTGTTGGTGTGTTCATTACTGACTGATAAATTCAAAAAGATCTACAGTTGGTAGTGATTATCTCACCTCTGACTATCTGAGGAGACATGGAAAACATGAACCGTTGGTAGCTCACGAGGCCTGAGCTTGGCCACCCCTGCTCTAAACTGAAAGTGGTTGGTCTCAGTGGGCACATCCCCTTAAATAGACAGTATCTGAGCCGAGATGAGCACCCAGCACAATATTGCAAACCGATTCCTAGTATGGCAACTAGCAGTTACGCGAACCAAAGTTGAAATTTAGATATGGTTCAGAGTTAGAGTGATCAAATAAAGGATCTAGGTTTTAAAACATATGACTGCTTGAAACTTCATGGATAAAGGTTATAGTTTATAAATGAATGTATTCTATATTTATAACACTATTGGCACCATATAGAAACAAGTAGTTTGTTTTTCCTTAAGAGGTATTAGTATTCATCTGTTAATTGTTATTTTACTACTCGTCACTATATAATATCAGACTCTTGATCGGTCCTCTTCAGTGTCCATAGAGGCATTAGCGGTTTGTTAATTTTGTGATTTAATTATGCTTGTTCAGTATAGGAATCCATCCATCTTTATGAAGCTATGTTTGTGATGCAGCATCTAAGAAAGCTATGGAAACAAGATTTACTCTATATTCATGAAAAGGATTATTGATGGCTTAACTTGTCTGAAGTGGCCATATAATGTTTGCCTCTCCTGTTAACAGGTTGATTCTCTGGGAAAGGTATTTCTATGTGGCATTCTGTCTATGTGGCATTCACCTACTGGTCTTGATTTTGGATCCGTCTTATTTTACTCACAATGTGAAGTATTCCCTTTACTCCCTCTGTTATTCTACCATCATAGGTGCACAGATAAATAACAGGCTAAAAAACCCTGAGGGGGAAAGTGATGATATCCCCTAATTGTATCATTCGATTATTAGTTTGGTTTAGTAAAAACATTTTTGCCCACTGTTTCCATACTGCCTAATAGTATAGGAGGTATATGAACCTACCTTTGTTTAACAAATTTCCTAAGTTTTTCACACAACTCTATATTTTTCAGCCAATTCTCTATATTTTAATATTTTGCAGTCAATTGGTCAAAATGTATAATAGAACCATAAATAAATCTTCTTTAAATGCATATATAATAAAGAGTAACATGTTTTTTAACTTGATCAGTGCTAGATAATGCCAGCGAATCTCTATCGTCATCCTCTTTCTCTTGCTTTCACCAATATAAAATAGTGATCTTGGTAATGCATCCTATATTGAATATCTTTCATTGTTTACTGTAGTTTGAAGATATCATTTTTCTCTAAATACACAAATCACCAGTATTTAGGTTGATATAGCATTTGCTTTAGTTTATTATAATATACTTAGGGGCTATGTATTTGTGTGAGGCTATCATATAATTTGCACATGAATACCTCATAGTAAAAATGTTCACACCTAAGCAATCATTACAATTAACCAATGACAAAATGAAAATGCATTTGCTTCAAGACACTACTTCTAAATACCTGGACATTGGAAGAATTGTCCTCTCTTCATGGTAGTCACTGTCACATTCGTTTATATATTCTTTGAGGACAGTCAAAACCCTAACCATTCGTATTGCTTCTTGTCTTGCACAATTAATACTGTCTTTGTCACCATCTAACACACATAATGTGTCATAAGAGGCTTTCAAACGATCAAAGCATGACTGAATGAAGTCTTCATGTATCTCCACCTAAACAAGAACACAAAAAGCTACATGATAATTGCAATAAATAATTTATAGTAGTAGGATCACATTGGTTTAGTGTGTTAGGGGGACATTTGAAATAGGTTGTATCTAATAAGCATTGTGTTTTTTTGCAGACACAGGTCCGCTTGATTTAGTCTATTGTGCTTCTTAATTTTTTTCATTTCCGTAACAAAATATATGTTCACGGTTATTGAATAAAAATTTTGTTTTGAGTAAACTTCTTAATTCATTCAAAAATTCTTAAACATTCAATAAAAGGCTGCCTATGTAAATATTTCTTAGTTTAACTTAGTTCAGTAGGAACATTAAAATAGGATTTTTGTACTCACTGTAAAATCCATTTCTCTTACATCCATTGGGGGACACTGGTAACTATAGGGGACATACCAAAGCCGTCCCTAAGGGAGGGAATGCTCTGCACCAGCCGTTCGCAACACTTTGCGTCCAAAACTGGCATCCTGGGATGCAAAACCCTGTAACTTGTAGAATTTGGCGAAAGTATGGACAGATGACCACGTAGCGGCCCTGCATAACTGTTCCACGAAGCACCGTGACGTGCCGCCCACGAAGCTCCCACCGCCCCAGAGGAATGAGCTTTTAGCCAGAACATAGGCCTGTCTAATCGTAGAGGTAATCCACCGGACAAGTGAAGCCTTAGAAGCCGGCCAACCCCGTTTTTTGGCTTCATACAATACAAACAAGTCTGCTGTCTTCCTCACAGAACCAGTACGGTCCACATAACACTTTAAGGCACGAACCACATTAAAAATCAGAAAGAGGGACAGAGCCCTCTCCAAAAACATGCCCTGCTCCTTTGGGCACTTACTAAAAACTGAGGACCCCCTCAGGGAGGGGCATAGTAGGGGAGGAGTAGCCAGGTTAACTATTTAAAGTTTTTTTTTTTTTAAAGTGCCCTGTCTCCCCGGACCACCTATTATACCCCTATAGTTACCAGTGTCCCCCAATGGATGTAAGTTTTGATCTCAGTAACTTAAAAGACTATTTGACAACACAAGCTGGTTGCCCTTACATGCACCGTTGATAGAATTTTGTAAAACAGATTTTTTACACATTGGAAGCAAAGTCCATCCCTGGACGTCTATAGAAGATCTTAACGGTCAATGTCCACTATCAAGCAGTAAAGGACACGGTATAATGCCCAAGGTGAAGTTTAAACCCACGTACTAAATTCATACTCAATGAATATTTGCCATATAGCTATGTAACTGAACAGAATACCATTCAAGGGCAGTATGAACTAGTGTTAAATGCAAGCAGGCATAACTTTATAGTGTTTTTTTTTATTATTGGTAGCTTATTGGTATGCATAGGAACCAACAATGGATGCTACAGCACCCCCAATATTCATGATTCAACGATGGCTATGCATAACATATGTGAGTGGGTAATGATCGCACATCCAATCATGTAAGAGTTGTTTTTTTTGGCATCCAATCAAACCTGTATTTATACAACATGACAGCATGTTATTCAATATAGGGATCTATAACTAAATGAAATAAAAGCAGCTACTTCAAGTTTGCAGGAACTTCCAGCTGATCTTTCAGCTATAACTGTACTTTTCAACAGGAAATTAAAATATTAATTGCAACAAATTTGCAATAAGTTCTATAATGTCAAGGTTAATAGACAGCCTTACACTGTATTATACAGTGATCTTACTCAACATGGAGTTTACCTGATTTACTTGTAACCTTGGTCCAAGGTTGGTGTAGATTTCCTTGAGAAGATCTATTGCTCTGCTGGCAATGTCATCACTACCCTGAATTACAACCTAGAGAGGTAAATGAGATAATATACAGTGTTGAAATTAAATCAACTGTACAGGTATATCTCACAATATTGTGCAAAATTGATAATAGAAAATACATATCTAGTAATATACATAGCCTGCAGACCTGCCCTTGTGACTCACTTTGCAAACCTCTGCAAGGCTTGAAAATTAACGTACTGTAAGTGACTTCTGTAGCCTGCATTGTAAATTAAACCTTTGGCTTCATTAGGATAAGCGTTTAGAATATGTTGTAATATTTTTTTGTCATCTGTATAACATTCAGAAGTTGAGGTGATGCATATATTTCAAATAAAAAGAAATTAGACACTCATATTAAAAGAGCTTATTCTTAAAGAATTAAAAGGCATATAAGAGTCACTTGGCCCATCCAATATGCCCATTTTCTTGTATTAGAATATATATTATATTATTGCCTCATGTTTATCCCAAGCATGTTTAAAATCATCTAGTGCAGTGGTTCTCAACTTCTATTTGCAGAGAACCAGCTGCCCTCGTACCAATTTGCATATCATGCAGAGATATTTTGCCAAGAATTAAATTTTGTACATATTCCATTCTGCCCCCAAGATATTTTAATAAATATGCATTCTGCACCTGGGTAAAATACAAGTATGGCTGCTACCTCCTTTCAAACTTGCCCTGTCACCACCAGACTGTGGTACTAGTACCACTGGTTGAGTACCCCTGATCTAGTGTATTAGCTCCTATTACCTCTGATGGGAGGCTATTCCACCTTTCCAGTGAAGTAATGTTTACTCACATCTCAAAAATTTCTTCCCTCCAGTTCTATGTATGGCATCAAGTTTTATGAAGTATTGATATAGTCATAATACAATGACAAAATGTTACATAAGGGAAAAACAAAATAAAAATAAAAAACAAAACCTACAAGAACCTTTAAGCAACTTGCAGGAAGCCCTTAGTTTGTAGGTGCTACAACTCAAAAATGGTTTAAGGACAAAAGGACCATAAAAATAAAAAAAAAGATGCAACAAGTACACCACACATTATAGCCAAATAATAAAGTCTTTAAAAATAATAAACCTTATCAATAAGATTTTTCATGCATACTCTTACATTTTGGTAGGTATGTTTATAATACATTTGTAACCTCTTACAACATGTGTTATATTGAATCACTGAAAAATGATGTCCTAAATAACAAGATGGAAAAATAGCTACACAATAAAGCTTGGTACACAACTGTCCAATCCTCTTCAGATCCAACTCCCAACCAGACTGTTTACACAATCCTACATTAGATCAAGTCTGCAAATACAACACTCAAACCATGATACGCACTTTGAAAAAAAATTGGGACACACACTATATAGCGCTTCCTAATACAGGGGTCTGCTGTTCAAACTGCCAAGGAAACCCCGAACAGTTTCCCAAAAATACAGAGAATATTTTAGAATGCCCAAAGAAAAAACAACTCTTACAAATACACAGAAAGAAGTTACAGGCACCTTCCATTACCCCTATGTAATCAATCAGCAGATGAAAAGATTAGATATACACTAGTCCAATTTTACACCAGACTTCCAACACGCAACTGCTGAAACAATTCTGTCACTGTACACACTCTTCAATTCTTCACCAGCCCACCTGTCACTCACACACAAGAGTTGTGCTGCATGACATAAGAAACAGAAAAACTCAACATAGCAAACGAGGGAACAAATAGAATTGGTTGGGTGATTGTTGATCAGATCGCCTGATTTTGAAAGCAAATTTAAAAATTAATTTAGCCTGAACAGGATTAGATGTTATGAACGGTCATGTGAGTATACACACATTAAATGTTAGGTTAACAGGACGGTCTAAGGAAGGATTGGATACAAATCTGCCAAGTGCGTATCTAGTTTAGTGGTACAAAAAGTGTAATAAAAGACACAAAATATTTTAAAACAAAAGCAGTAAAAACAAGCAGCTAAGCTTTACAAAAACAATTTTATAGACACAAATTATATTTTAAAGGAGTGTAATGAGACCCAAAACATCACTAACTCACAATGACCAGTGAGTGCATTATACTTCAAGACATCATGTTTAAAGCAAAATTACGCACAGGTATTGCAATTTACAAATGCAGGAGAGAAGAGTACACTCACCCTCCAAAGGTAATCAAGCCCTATAAGCTCCAGGTCATCCATCATGTAAGCTCTTCGTTTTGCTACAAGCTTTCCTTCTCGACAGTTCACAGCTTTAAAAAAACGCTCAAAACATTTCATGCCATTTTCCGTTAAGAGAGAGGGGTCCAGTTGAAGCACATTGTTCTCAAAGAAGTCCTTATTGATATCTGGATCTAGGTCTGGTTCATCACCCATTAACTTGGAGTACCACTTAAAACAAGCTTCACGATCACAAAGGTAGGCTGCATTTTCTGCTAAACATTTCCAAATTTGCTTTGCCTGTGGGGCACAAAGCCAAAGCTGTCCATCCTTCAATAAAAATCTGTATAAACAGAAAAACAATCATGAGTATTAAGAGAAACTGTTCCTAGACAAAATGCTTGCTTACATTTATGTGGTATATACAGCCGCAGATCTACAACGCAAGGTAAAACCTCATAAGTAATAAGAATGTAAGTTTATTATAGGACAGATACTATTGTCTCTATACAAGACAACAAAGCTTAGTCACCTTGAAAAGCGCGAAACGAAAAAAACAAAGAAAAAAAAAACATCCCAAGCAACACACAAGTTAATGAGCAAGAAAGGTAATGCTTAAGAAAAAGAATATTTCACAGTATTAAATTTAAAAGCCAAAAACCATCTGCGCACATATACATACACACAAATATTTAACTATTAGCAGTTCAAACCTAACTGGTTCTGTAAAGAATAACCGTTTATTTAATTGCTAAATACCTCAGAAAATTTAGCCGTTCCTGGACTTCCTGTACATGGCTGTACCGACTTCCTGGCCTTACGGTCTGTGGATCATACTCCCCATGTTCTGATAAAAAAAAATGTTTTAATAACTGAAGTCTACAGTCTAAACATTCATCTTCCTCTTCATGTGCACCTTGTTCTGACAAACACCAATGTCCCCGAAACAGATAACCTATACTAACTCAGAACTTCTGAAGATGAGCATGGACAGTTTTACTAGACTACTAAATGTATCTGACATAGTTAGATTAAGAAAACTTTACTAAAAAGAAAGTTTTTTACTAGATCATAAAAACAAACACATTTTCATATTACCCATAACTCTAGAACACATAAACCAGGTTTCCAGTTATTTTATTGTTAACTAGCAGAGAAAGAATCATTGACATTTCAACGTGTAAAAAAAAAATAAAAAAAATAAAAAATGAACATTAATGTAAAGCAAAAAAATTTGATCAACAAATTATTTATAGTGATCAGATTCTATACATCCATGGATAAAATAATACTAAGTCAATTTTCAGTCGTTCAAGCAACTGAGATGGAAGACAGTTTAAGACTTTAATTACCTTTTGAGTACTGTCGCATGCTATCCATGTAGGAAGAGAGATTTTCAGCCACTAATGTGACAAGGGCATGGTTATGCTGGAGTTGGTTAATTAAATCATGGCGGTAGAAAACATGAGGGCTGCGTTGCGTCTGACTGAAAAACAAAAAAAAGGTGGGAGAATTTATTTATTGTTTCTGACTGCTAAATCCTTTTATCTGCAGATACTTTGGGGACAATGCTACCATGGGTTAGATGAGGTGCTGTGGAAATGGGCCCTTGACAGTTAAAAATTGTTCAGAAGAAGCTCCAAACTTCAGACTCTGCTTATGGATAACCAAGCCCAAGAAGAGAAGAAAAAGCAAAAAAAACAGAAGTGTGAAGGGTTTTAGCTCAACACTTTCTACTGTCTACTGAGTGGGAGGTTGGTAGCACAGTGCCCCCAGATGTCTTAAGAGAAAAGGATTTAACAATGATTAACATTAAATCTTATTTTTTCTTATATCCATCTGGGGAACACTGCTACCATCGGTGATATATAGCATAGAGGCCCCATGGGAGGAAACAATCAGTCCTGAATTCAAAACTTTCCTGAAAAAGGAGATATCCATTTACAAATTTGAGCCATTGCACACAAATAAACTATGAATGTTCTAACCATGTCTAGGGGAAATAAGCTACATTGGTCGTCTGGAAAAAATCTCGATAACACCAGCACCTAAAAAGCTGGAAGTACAATTTTCTGGTTAATAAGGAGCAGGGAAACCATCTACACCATAGGTTTCCAAACCAGTCCTCAATGCTCCTTAACAGTGCATGTTTTCAAGATCTCCCTACAGAACAAGGTATATACCATCTGTTGATCTTTTAAACAGTCACTAATGAACACACCTGTGCTCCAGCAAGGAGATCTGGAAAACATGTACTGTTCGGGAGCCTTGAGGACAGGTTTAGAAACCACTGATCTACACTGCAAAGATGGGACAGTGCAGAGCACCAATCTAACCTACTGCAGAATTATGTTTATCTTAATTTTTTTTATTGTTAATGATCTAGATTGCACCTTGATATATATTTACACATATCTAACCCAGCACCTTTACTTTGGTATTACAAATTTCTAGAAGCACCCAAAACAACTTCTCTTGTTTTTTTAAAAAACGTTTGATTTGGAAAGTGGAGGGGCACTTTTATAAGTGTGAGTGGCAGCCCTAGGTTTATTTTTTTTTTTTTTTTAACACCTTCATATTCACGGTTTGTATCCGTATTCTAAGGCCAGTCTCAAGACCTTACAATGAACCAAGAGACTATGCAATCAAGATGACATAGCGGGTACATCAACATATTAAAATCTTTCTGGTCTATCTGGAAAAGGCGAAGGAGAGACTTTGTATTTTTCTGTGGAAGGAATGCCCTTCGTGGTTATATGTTGATCATAAGGTCCAAAAATAACTGCAGTTAGCTGGAAGGAGACTTCAGTTTTTGAGATCTATCTGTGCTTGCAGGAGCTGTATAGTTGTCCGCGAAAGCTTTGCCAAATGGGTTATTTTCAGTAACAGGTTGACTGAGTAGGCACGATGTTGAACTCCCTGATTTGCAAGCGACTGGCCATTTTCCTGGGGACCGTCACCAGCCCCAAACAGTAGAGCTTGAAAATTGTAAGGTGACCAACCTGAACGTGAACAAAGACAAGCATATAGCCTTGCCAGGAAGGAAAATGAAGACAGACATCATGACTGTCTTACAGGTGCTAAAAAATTTCTGAGGTAGCATCCT
>WWET01004617.1:56356-68806 GCA_011038615.1 Limnodynastes dumerilii | reverse complement strand
GCTGAACACTGATCAAAGGAATTCTGTCTAGAATCTGGGAATTCAAAGTCTGGAATTTGAGGAATTTTATTCTCGTTCAAGATGGGTTGGAAGAAGCAGTTTACCTTACCAGAAACAGGTTGAAAAACAAACCAACCCCCCCAATGAGCATTCGGGGCCAAAACAATCACTTGTGCAACAGCATAGCCTCGGACTTGAGAGCTTTTTTTTTTAGCCTGGCTGATTCCTGGAGAATCCAGATCTACCCTTCAAGGTGGATTTGAAGGTTTCTAGTTGAGTCACTAAAAGAAAAATATAGTCTAGATACCTGGGGGTTAACTGGGAGGAAACCAATCATACTCCTTGTAGCCTATCTAATCCTGCACCAAAAGAAAACAGCCCCATTATAAAGCAGGGATTCCAAGGTAAACCTTCTGGTCTCTATGGGTAAAACTAAAGCTCTAGCCAGAGCTATCTGGATATGGTAAAAACCAGCTCTTTAACACTACCCAAATTCTACTGAACCTGATCTAAGGGCCTCAAGCAAAGTGTCTCTCAAGGAGATATTGTATGCTCAGGAGAGAACATTTTGGTATTTACTGCTCTAGACAACATTATGTGGGATAGATTTGCCATAGACAAAGACTTGCCCAAGCTGGCTTCACCATGGTAAATGTTCCCAGACCTGGCAAACACAATTCAAGAAGCCTGGTCTTCCATTCTGTGCATAGGACCCCAAAGTGCTGGTGTCCACTGGGAAGTTTAGCTTGGCATCTGAAACATACCAGGCTTTGCCACAGTAACAGACTGTATATAAATCTCAGTGACAGAGTTATAAATATAGCTCTATTTAACTCCTTTTTCATCAGAGAGGGCACTGAGCCCTCAGAAGCAATTCCCTCTATAGAAGATCTAATATGACATATAACTATCATTATCAGCAGTCACACATGATGACAGATTGCTGGGACCTAATCATTTAGTACAATACTCCAGTGTGTGTGTGGGTGTGGATTCAGCAGCCTCTCTCAGAATTCTGCCAGTTAGCTAAGGGGCTCGGAAATAACTACCTCAAAGCAGTTATCCCTTTGGTCTTAGCACCTGACCCCTTCTCAGACATTTGACATGGATAGCGGGAGATGAACTATGCACTGAAAAACACACCCATACTTCCCCCTTTTAGCATGTTCTTAGAAAAGTGGGGGAAAAGGGTCACACACTAAAAGTCTACAGTACACTGTTCATATTAGAAGAACATAAATGAAAGTGCTATATATCTATAATGGTATAGAAAGCACTAACTCCAGGATTCAGTCCTAGTATTCAACCCAGAAGAGAAATATTCTTTTTGTAGCTTATAGAAAAAGGGAGGAAAAGAAGTGGCATACAAGAAATGTCCACATAATAGTGAAAGGGAACAAAACAGAAAAGAAAGCCAGGTATATCTATACATGTATATAGAGCAATTACCTCTGTTGAATATTGGTATCGAACCCTGTGTAGTCCCAGCAGGAGAGGAGTTTAACTGACTGTTATAGATGTATATGGACAGCCATAAGCAGGGTAACACTGGGCTTTTCAGCAGATCATCTTTACAATCACACAATCAAATGACCGTTTCGCCAGATATCTTGCCAGTGTGTACTGTCCAAAGATTCCCTAATAGACACAATACACACTTGCAAAACACAAAAGATATCTTTCGAACTTTGATCTGGCATATTAGGAGCTCCAAAATATCAAAAAGATCAGACTGTTGCATAAAGATTTTTGAGCATCTGTGGACAGTGCACACTGGTAAGATATCTGCTGAAACAGTCTTGATTGTGTGATTGGAAAGATTATCTTTCGAAAAAGCCCCAGTGTGTACCAAACCTTAAAAACAGCTGACAGCAAAGCTTGTCCAGCATTCTCTTGGGAGGGAAAGGAGGGGAAACCAGTCACTCAGATGGGCAATGCCACTTTTGTCTGGTTTCATAGTTGGAGGAAAACGGTTATCACAATCTAGTAACTCCAATTCCTCCTCCTTGAGGAGTTTTCCTACTGAAGGTTTAATTCCCCAAATCTCCTACTTTTTCTGTTTTGGTACTAAAGCTCACAGTGGCAGCTTGTCACCCCACTCATACAGAGGCCAAACATGACCCAGGGAGGAAGAGTAGATTCCAAAAAGGCTCTGCAGCCACAACCACCCAGCTGCCATTCACTGCTGCTCAGAGAGAAGGTGCTGCACCCAGTCTCTCACTAAGTGGCAGACTGTAAAATAAATAACAGTTAATCAAAAGTAAAATAAATAAAAGATAATAAAGGCAACTCCCTAAAAAGCACCCAACTCCTTAGGGCACATGAAAGAAAACAAGACTCAGAGGACAGAAGGAGCTTCCTCCAAAAATATTTTAACTGTCAAGTGCCAAGCTCGACAGCACCTCATCCAAAACATGGTAGCAGTGTCCCCAAGATACATGTAACCAGAAAAACAATTATTTAATCTAGTATTCCTTTCATAATAGATTAACTATTCTTTAATATATGGAGCCAAAAAACACAATATACCAACTGCTGCAGACAAAAAAAAACTTAAGTTCTAAAGATCCTTTGAAACCACATTTTAGCACATGTTCATTATTTTACAAAAAAGTTACAGTGAACACTTATGCAATATTATAAAAAAAATAATTTAAGTATTCCAGCAGTAAAAATCAGCACAGTAATTACAGAGAAAAACCTAAAAAAAAACAAAAAAGGAAAAGCCCCAAAATGCATAAAAAAAACAGAAGCTTGGCAATAAAGGTGAGAGCAGGCAATATAGTACTGTTGAAAGGCATCTCTCAACATAGACAGAGCAAATAGCTGCAGTATATACAAAAGCAAGCTATTGCAATACATTGCAAATATGACTGAAACTCACCATATTTAGACACAAACACAGAAATATGATGTTACACACAGGAAACTCTTACACCGGAGAGAAGCCATGTTATTCGGATATCATACCTTAAATTTTGAGGCGCTTCACCAAACAAACTACATATTTCTCTAATTTGTTTCAGTGCTGGGATAACCCACTTGTCATTTGTACGCAGCTCTTCTATAAAGCGGTCTATCCACTGAATTTTCTGGGTATCTCGATCCTTTAAAAATAAAAAATAAGAAAAAGATATATAAATCAGGAGCATTTTTTAATAGACAGACAAGGTGCCACCTATTGCAACATTCAGGGTATCTTGAACTAATACTGTAACACAGGAGCAGGGGAATTAAGTTAGTTTCTAGTGGATGTTAAATACATCAACAAAACACCAATAATATTGAAAAAAAAATTAACATACTTTACCAACCTGCGAGCAGCTGTAATCCAAAATTTTTATATGGGCACTCAAGGCTTGGTCCATTATATCAACAGGTACATCATCACTGTGGGCTAAATTCCATAAAAGGTTTAAAACCTTATGAGCCATTACACCATCTTTGTCATCTTCTGCTAGCCGCCGTATCAATTCCAGCAGCTTCTCACGTTGTTTTTTACTTGCATTTGTCCAGCTGGCCTAAAATATACATAGTAGAATAAAACAATCATCTTATAGGCCATTGTGTGCCACAAGCAAGTTCAGAAACCAATAATTAAGCAAACTATGCTGTAGCAATCAAGTTAATTAGATGGAGTTACTGAAATTAGAAAATATACAAAAATAAACAAATTTACCTTAAAGCAATCAAATAGGTGGTCAAGTTGTTCTGGGGAAAAATCCCAAGCTAGTTTAGCAAGTAGATCATGGACATTTTTTACAATGGCTTCATGTTTCCCTGCCTGAAAAAAAAATATTTAAGTAAAATATTGACATTAATGGGAATTCTTTAATTTTTTAAAGAATTGTGCAATGATTCAAAATCAAATTTTTTTTTTTAACACACCAAAACACATTATATGGTACCAGCCCCCCTCCCCCAGAACACGAGGAAGCAGTAAGCAACAAAGCATACCCAAATTCAACTGCATATTACCTGTGCTGCCCAAATGTTGTCTAGATCCTGTAGAGTTAGGGCTTTCTCTTTGATGACAAATCTAAGAATTTTTTCTAATTTTTCCACATACTGAGGTTGATGAAGGCTATCACGTAAAACAATCGAAAGGATATTGTTCTGTTGGATCCATTCCTAAAATGTTACAATAATACGGCAAGAAAATTCAGGCTGTTTTTAACACCTTAGGTAAATGACAAGTATTTTTTCAGCCAAAACGACAAAATTAGATTAATGGGAGTTTACAAGTCATGCTCACAGAGGGGCTGATCCTGAGTTAGACAGTTAGCGTAAGACAGGGGCAAGTGTACAGCTCAGCTAAACTACTATGGCATAAAGAACATATTGCTAGCGAAGTCAGAAGATACAGTTACACTGGGTGAAAAGACATACTATCCAAACCCTCAAAGCTGCTTAGATGTGGGTTAGCACCACAACCTCACACTCTCCAAATAGCACAAGGTTATGCTAAAAACCAACGTCATATAGGAAAGACAGCATAAGACCCTCTGCCATTAGTACAATACGCAATTTGTGTCCTGCATTGCATTAGGCATTTGGATATGCAGCATCTACAAGGACATAAGTGAATGCGAGGCACACAATATTGTTGTCTAACAAATAACCAACTCAACTTAAAACTGACAACTTGAAATATATAAAACCAATAACCTCAAATCATAAAATCACATTACCACTATACAACACGAAAGTAATACTTACTGCCATCCGTTCTGCAGTGAGCCACTCCTCCTCCTCTGGATTGCCATGTCTGTGTGTATAGTATGACACACTCGATATAACTTTGTTTACTTCATTAAGTGCATTCATTTTTCCATTAAAGGAAGAAATTTGTAACAACCTGCAACAGAATTATATTAATGTACATTTGTTTTTTGTAGAAAAAGTGATTTTCATGACAACATAGAATTGAAGTGTGAAACAAGAGAAAACAGAGGAATCTATTATTTCTGTGAGAAGAGTGTTATTCCTCTAGCTGTGTATCCTAAGCACAGCTAGAGGAAAACTATGCAGTTTACTAAATCATGATTTTATTAGCAATGTAAATATAGTTTGTTTTAGCTTAAATTGACACATTATAACAAAAACAATTCATTGAAATAAAAAAAGACAAGCTATTGAAAGTCATTTTTTTTTTTAAATGACTACATATGAAGCAAAATGGAACAATTATATAAACAGCTTACCTAAGTATCATTTTAAGTCTAAAAATTTCTAAATTTTTGACTGTTTCTTCTTGCCCTGGAACACGAGAAGCTAAGTTTTTAAGGGATTTTATTATCATTGAGAGAGCATCATTTTTGGCTTCATTTTTTGCTTCTTTTTTCAACTCCTCATCAGTAAGATTTTCGAGAAATTGAGGAACCATTTCTATTATTGGAAGAAAATACTTCTTGACCGTGTGGAGAGTTAAAAAATCATAGCATTGTCCAAAGGGCCTGCAGAAAAAAAAAAAACCCACAATATTAAAAGAAAATCCCTACATATGGGGATTTATCAACTTTAAAGATCATTATTAAACAGAAACAAAAAAAATAAAAATAATAAAAGATTTTTTTTTAGCCAAACTTAAAATTTAAGCACTAAGCAGACTATAAACCTATAAATCTCTTGTGTACATTCCCATGCCACTGAATTTCTGGTTGTGGACCGCTTCTCAAAACAAAAACATATGCCAACATATTAGAAACAAGAAAACGTACAAGACATTATATATGTTATGTAGCAACAGTAAGGGATCAGTGGCTAAGTTTGATAAGATATATCAAATATATAAATTTAAGATATGGATTAGTAAGTCATTATAACGACAATAAGATAAGTGCTCTGCTAAATATAAAAAAAATTATAAATGATTAAAAACAAAGGAAAACATTTTGAACACTGCAACTTACTTTATGAGTGCAGCAATGATTTGAACATTCAACGCAGAGCCGTTCATAAAGCGATCATGCAGGATCTGGAACCCGTTTAAAGTGCCAAACTTATTTATGAGGTCTACTAGCCAACCCTTAAGATGAACAAGAAATAAAAGGTTACTCACATAATCAAACTTTGCATATAGACTTATTAATCGTGTGATAAAATACTTTGCTAGATCAACAAATTGTCTGCATACTCAATGTATTGACATACAGTTGTGTTGTTAAGCCCTTCTCAATAAAGTAGAAATAAAATGTTGCCCTGTCCCCCCAAATTATAAAACAAATATTTCAAAACGTTTGACCCACAGTTTCTAGAGAACCAAAACACCTTGTACAAATGAGGGGATTAAAGCAGTATCTCGTCATTTGTCAATTTCAGCCCGTTTGCTTTTATATAAGCAGAAAAAGTGGTGGACATGGGCAGTCTGTCAGTAACTTTCTTGACACGGTGAGGATGGAAAAATCAAGAGTTTGCGGTATGGTATATGGTAAACCTCTACCATGGCTGCTCAGGAAACGCTGCTCGGTAACCCACCGAAAGGAATTTAAGGATATCCACTTAAGGATTTTTTGCGGAATTTTAATAAATATTTGAATTTGAAAAACCGCTGGGAAACATTGGTGGGAACACCATTTTCAGACGTACTAGTTAGGCAATTAAAGGGGCCGATTCAGAGTTTGGGTGTAAGGGTAAAACAGGTGCAAGTGTACAGCTCGGCTAAGCCATTTTGCAAAGGGGTGCTAATAAATCTTAAATCTTTTACATGCAGGGAAAATACATTACTTTTGCACACAGAACTCCAATACTGCATAGCATAATGTTCATTCTATGAAATAGAGTTGATCTAAGAAATTTCACCTCTTAAATATAATTTTGCTTTTACAATTTAATTTTGCTTTTACAATTTAAATTTGCATACCCTTGCAGTTCAACATGGTATTGCTCAGGTCTACGCTTGCACTTAAAAGGTGGAAGTACAAACTCTTAATCAGCCTCGAAAAGTGCGACACCTGATTAAGGTTTTGAAACTTCCTTACAAATATTTTGGATACATTGAAAGGCCGGACATCAGGGAGGCAGGAGGGGAAAAGCAGCACAAGTTTGATTTCTACATGTGGATTGACATCCTCTAAAGTGTTCGTGCAATATCTGTTTGTTTTTCTCCTTAAATAAGTTTTATGCTGCACCATTGGGGTCCCCCTGTCTTCTGGTCATATTGTCTTAGGATAAAAGATCCCAGGAGAAGAGATTTATATCCATAAGAAAGGAAGATTTTGTTGATGTGCAGGAATACAAGACACATTTGATGCGAGTGCATTTCTATTACTTTGAAAGTTAAATTCCAAAAACAGGCTATACTATGGTGGTTTTCTTTTGTCTGAAAACTATACCTGGAAATTTTTATTTTAAACAAAACTACAAGGACAATATCTAGAACTTTTATGAAAGAAATAAAATAAAAAAGAAGCACTTGACTTTGGGAAGATCTTGCATGAAATGGAGATATCTGGCCATTATCTAACTTTTCATGTGGTGACTAGTCTAGTGCCATCCCAGCTTTTCTTTTGTTTACTTTTTTGCAAAACGTGCTTATAGAAAAACAAACAAAACTAAAAGAAACCATATACAAAGTAACATTTTTCCTCAAAATCCAGGGCATTTTGCCATAAACAAATGGCAAGAGGACATCATCGCTTCTGTTTATAAGTGAGCCCATTTGCCATTTCCCATTTAATAATAAAAGCTTTGAAACTGCAATGAAGAAAGTAAAACTGGTGCTCAAAAGCATGACATTATAACAGGAGTAGGAAACACATCAGCTGCCATTCATTGACTATTTAAGGCTGGAAAAGGTTAGTGGTAATTAGGCACACCCTTTATCTAGTCTGTGGATAGTTTAAGTTAATTGGACATTTTATTTAATTACTCCTATCCATGGACTTCGTTTGCACAAGTCATAGACCTCTAAACCATGATAGAAAGAAATATGAGAGTTTTCTTTAACTCAAAGTTTAAACAAGGACACATACAGAAGCATGTGCTTCAAAATTACCTGAAATGAATATTTAGGTTTGCTTTAAAAGGTTCCCCCATCCTGTCTCTCCAGCCTCCAAGGGTCCCCCATCACGGCTCTCCAGCCTCCCAGTGTCCCGCCATCATGCCTCTCCAGCCTCCCAGTGTTCTCCATCATGTCTATCCAGTCGTCTTATATTTCCCCTAACACTTCTAACATGCTTCTTTACTGTACTTAACTTTTGTGTGTTTCTCCTACCATCAGCTTCTGTCCTAACGTATGCTGTGAGTGACACTGACATTTCCTGAGGTCACACTGAATGAAGGAAGTACTGGGTGACAGTAACATTCAGTGTCAGAGCTGGTGTGTGGGCGGGAGCGGAGCGTATGCGAAGACTGTCCCAGGCTCCAGAACAATACACAAAGCAGATGTGTGGTTGGTATGCATATAGGATGGTGATTGTCCATCTATATTTATATATATATATTTATTAGATATGTGATTAGAAAGTCACTAATGACAATTTATGGATCTCTAGGCTGTGACCCCATGGGTGTAGGTCGGCGGCAAGGAATATCCTTATTTGAAAGGGCCATTTTCCCCCAGCCAGTTATGAACTGGCCCTCCAATAGATCGCTTCTGCCTTGCCAAGAAGAAGCATTCTATCATCCCCAGGACAAAGACGCAGTGACGAATGATAAGTATTTATTCAACCCCAACCCTTACCCAAACCCTCCCCGTGCATTACCCCAACTCTAACCCTCTTTTCCCCACAGCCTAACCCTAAAAAACAGATTAAATTAAACATGGAGGTCGCATTATTCTGGTTGCGAAGGTAAATGTGCAAATTTTTATAACCGATTTTTATACGCACCCCATAATGGTGCGTATTAAAATCTACATATTTTGGCTACTGTAATAGCCGATTTTAAGTGAACTTCCCTTTACAACCAAAATAACACAGCCTTCGCATTTAATTAAATCTGTCCCCAAGACTTCCACCCTACAGCTTAACCCTAAAACTCCCCTACTCACAGTCTGACCCCAAGACTCCCTTTCCCACAGCCTGACCCTAAGACTCCCCATAGAGTCACCAGTAATACTTTAATGAATGAATGGGTAAATATGTTGTAAAATAAATTTGCATACTTAGCCATTCATTAGTTAAAGTTTCTAGCAAGTACCCTTTTCAAAATAGAGATTAGAAATAAGCTTTCGGCTGTCGTATTTCAAAAATAGAATTTTCGAGGTGGGAAACACATCTCGAGCCCATCCTCATATTACACCACAGACAATGGAAAAACCAAGATAAATTTATATACTCATGCAGTTGTGCCAAGCATGAATATAATACAAAAATAATAATAAACAAGCGTTTCACACGTCCATAGCTACTGCTTTAAAAAAAAACCACACATTTTATAACCTACAACTGCAGCTTACCATCCCACAAGACTCACCTTGGGCGAACGTGGGTCAGGAGGACGGGCATACAGCTCATCTTCTGCCAGCTGGACTCCTGCTGGGACAGTCTCTGATGGGCGTGTACCATTGTAGATATGAAATTTACAATGAGGATTTAAGGCCATAGCTAGGAGTTCAAGAAGAGGGAACCAGTCCTGGGAAAGCTTGGCCACACATAATTCCACAAGGCGATGAGTGTTGTTAATAATACACCTCTGTTCAAAGATATGTGAAAATATTAGCTATAACTGAAACATGCAGCACATTCTACGCAAATTCTAGGAATAGTACAGTGACCAGTGAGTAACATGTTTTACTTCAAACTTAGTGAAGGTAACATTTTCAGCTGTTATTGCACAAGTGTTATGTAAAATAAATTATAAGAGAAGATCTGTGTAAGCAACAAGTTGCTGCTTTTGCCATTTCAATGTTTATATGAATACTTATCCACTAAAAGGAATAATGTAAACAAGCTGATCTTTCTTACCTAAATAAAAACGGTGTAGAATCTAGATCAGGGCTGGCCAACCTGCGGCTCTGCAGGTGTTCTGAAACTACAACTATTAGCATGCTTTACCTGCATAGGAATAGCTGATACCCGACAAAGTATGCTGAGACTCTTGGTGCAATACCTGGAAAGCCACAGGTTGGCCAGGCCTGCTCTAAATTATTGGATACAGTCAGTGATCTCAAGATTATAACGCACAAATAAATTTATAGTGGGAAGATTTTTGGGGCTTACATACATTACATGTTTAGTAAACAAGACTGTGGGTGTAGAGGATAAGAACTCGTACAAGACAAAAATAAACACTTACATGGATCTCAAACTTCCAGCCACTCACTGCCTCATCAGTGAGAATTTTTGTAAAAGATATTGTTAGACCATCCCTAAAGAATCGTTGGCATGCTTCACTTTTCACATCAAGGCCTAAATAGAGCAAAATAAGAGTAATGCTTTAACTGTATTTATAAAACATAACACATTTTGATACAACATCCAGTCAATAAATAACAATTTTTTTTTTGTTACAACCAGCTTTTTCTTGTACCAGACTTACCTTTTTTACTAAGATCAATAGCAGCTTCTAAAAGAACTTCTAATTCACCTTTAGGCAAAACTGGAACAACCCAGCGAGGTCTGGAAGGAACAAATGTGTATTATTTCAGCAAACCAAAGCAACATTTTATGTTTTTCTGTAACAAATCAATATCAGTTTATACACCAAGGCAGTAATTCTGCAGCCCTTTAAGACATTTAAGGTACACAAAGTTCAACAATTATCAATGATAAGCATACATATAATCAATAAAATTACAGATATAATACCTGTTGATCATGTCATCCAACTTGGCCAAGTCAGTGTGAGGAAAAGCGGGTTCCTCATCCTCAAGAGGAGGCGGTGCATCCCCTTGACCCGGCTCATCTGGTGGGCTGACCGGAGAATTTTCATTGGAAGAATCAGGTGAGGAGGTCTGCACACAAAAACAAAGCAAAAACTAGAGTGCCAGACAAATGGGTAAACTGACTGCTATGTTCTAAGCCGACAGTGGACGATATGCAAAAGTTTTACACTGCTCACACCTTGGAAAAATGAAATATATACAGCAATGGCACTCCTCTACTGTAGTGTTATTGAAGAATGCCTTGGTGCTGTCCGATGATTCCTCCAGAGGGAATGTATAAATAGTTGCATAGGGAGGCATTCAGAGACTGGCTGAAAAGAACTTATGCAAGTCTGTGCAGGATAATATATAAACAAACACACACACACATTTTTTTTTTTCTTTAAATGCATGTATGCAATCTACGCAACAAAACACTACATAGATAGCATAAAATAGCTACTAGGCATGCTTAGTAGCTATAATTGGAAATTAGGTATGGAAGGTAAAAAAAATCCTGGGCTGTGAATCCGGTCCTCTATCCCCAACTCTCTCCCTAATCCTTACCCTAACCCTCCCTTCCCAACAGCCTGACCATAAGTCTCCCTTCCATGACCCTAACCCTCCCACTAAGCCTAAAAGTTCCCGGAGAGGTTACTCACCTCTCCAGTATTCTGGCAGTTGGCACTTCCACAAAGGAATAGGTGAGCATACTCAGCCATTTAGATTTTTTTTTTTTATGAATGGTTGTCATTTTAATTAGAGACAGCCGCAAAGGAACATTCAGCTGTCTCTACTTTGCAAAGAGAGTTATCGGTGCGGGGACTTCCACATACATACACACATACAATTTATTTATTTGGTTTTTAAAAACCTTCAGTCTGTCTTGCAGCTCCTGTTTATTTCTCCCTCAAGTCCAGTGGGTAATCCAAGGACAAAATGCGTTAAAGAACTTTTGCAGTGTGGTCTCAACGATTGATATTCAGATAAACCTGATTTATACTTATTTATTGTCTGCATATTTCAATTTAATACATTTCCATTATGAGCATACTACATTAGATGGGTGTTCATTTTATATGTTTCCCTATATGGAGCCTTCCATGAAGAATAGAAGGATTATCTGCAGAGCATAAAAAGAAACCTTTGACTTATGGGGTAAAAAACCTGGGTCTCGACAAAATCTCGGGTATTTTGTGGTGATGTGAAAGTGTCCCTTCCGGTAGACCCGGGTCAAAAGACCCGGGATTTCAACCCGGGAAAAAAGAAGGTTTTTTCCCGGGTCCAACCCGGGAAGGGAGGCAATGTGAAAGGTCCAGGGTTGTTTTCAACCCGGCTCTTTCACTTTGCCTCCTAATCGGTGCAGATTTGTCTACTGTTGCTATGGCAACAGTAAACAAATCTGTTTCTAGCGTCAGATAGGGAGGGAAAAAAATTGCAAGTATCAGGCATGCTGATGCTTGTAGTTCTACAATCATCAGCATACCCAAAGATGGCACAGCATGCTAGCGCTTGGAGAACCACAAATGCTAGCATGCCCTGTCATGCGATAAAACACCACACAAATGCATACCCCTCCTAGCACCTTAATAAAATATAGGGCCGGCCCCTACCCTAAAAAAAATACTAAACATTTAATGCCC
>WWET01004617.1:43781-55953 GCA_011038615.1 Limnodynastes dumerilii | reverse complement strand
ACATACCTATGCTGCAGAGGCTATTTTGTTTTCAAGGTTTTTTTCCCATTTGATCAGCTCTGTAATTGCATGGTGTGAAACTGGTGTAATCCCTGCTGTTCATGTAAATTATACATTTGGACACTATTCGCTGGGAGTTTCCGCTCCGATGGACTGCCTTTAAAAATAGAGACATCCGTAAGTTCATTTTCGGCTGTCTAATTTTGAATGGAAGCCTTTTCAGATTATTATTTTTTTTATGAATGGGTGAGTATGCCGATCAGCATACTCACCCATTCATTTTCACTAGACGCTCCACTGACTGCTCCGGAGAGGTGAGTAACCTCACCGGGGACTTTTAGTCTTAAAGGAGGGTTAGGCTCTTTAGGAAAGGAGGGTTAGGGTAATGGAAGGGGGGGGTTGGGGTCAGAATTAGGGGAAGGGTTTGAGTTACTTTTTACACTTGCCTATCGTATCACTGTTGGTGCTTAGGGGATCGATTGCTATGCCTCATCCAGGTATAAGCAATTGAAATCACAGCCAGAGAGAGAGGCCCTATCAAAACAAGGCCGTTCTTAGCAGGGACCCACACCCGACACTAATATCTGTTTGTTTAGTTATGTTCAGTGATGTAATGCAATTATTGCATTAGTAAAATCATATTTGTGTGCAATAGTTGTGATAAAAAGTCAGAAGGAACCATGTAAAAATAAATTTTTGACCGTTTAGCGCTATGCTGAACTCACTACTCCTTGGTGGCTGTTAATACCATAATTGAGTTAAGCTGGCCAGACACTAGGCGATTATCGGCCCAGTCATCCAATTATAGGGTGATCGGGCAAATCTCTCTAGTGTATGGTACAGATCAGTTTTTTAAACTCCAAATAAACGTACCAGAAACGCTGTTGTGCGATTATTTGATCTTTTAGCATGTTTGATTTAAAGTGGGAGAAAGCTCCCGATATTTTAAGGGAGCCAATCAGCAAGCTGAATGGCTCCCTATTCTTCAGAGCTGCTGCTGTTTTATATCTATGTACAAAGCTGCTGACAGCTTTGAAGGTATACTTTAAAGCAGCATAGTACATAGATATACAGAAGCGGCTATTGCAGGGAGTAGTACAGACAGGGATCAGCCGAAACCATGCTGTGTGAAGCGCAGCTTCAGCTGAGTCTTATTCTCATGCAATAGCCGCTGCTGTATATCTATGTGCTATGCTGCTCTGACAGCTTTAACGTATACCTTCAAAGCAGTCAGAGCAGCTTTGTACATAGATATAAAACAGCAGCAGCTTTGAGGAATAGGGAGCCATTCAGCTTGCTGATTGGCTCCCTTAAAATATCGGGAGCTTTCTCCCACTTTAAATCAAACATGCTAAAAGATCAAATAATCGCACAACAGCGTTTCTGGTACGTTTATTTGGAGTTTAAAAAACTGATCTGTACCATACACTAGAGAGATTATCTGCCCGATCACCCTATAATTGGATGACTGGGCCGATAATCGCCTAGTGTCTGGCCAGCTTAACTCAATTATGGTATTAACAGCCACCAAGGAGTAGTGAGTTCAGCATAGCGCTAAACGGTCAAAAATTTATTTTTACATGGTTCCTTCTGACTTTTTATCACAACTATTGCACACAAATATGATTTTACTAATGCAATAATTGCATTACATCACTGAACATAACTAAACAAACAGATATTAGTGTCGGGTGTGGGTCCCTGCTAAGAACGGCCTTGTTTTGATAGGGCCTCTCTCTCTGGCTGTGATTTCAATTGCTTATACCTGGATGAGGCATAGCAATCGATCCCCTGAGCACCAACAGTGATCCAATAGGCAAGTGTAAAAAGTAACTCAAACCCTTCCCCTAATTCTGACCCCAACCCCCCCCTTCCATTACCCTAACCCTCCTTTCCTAAAGAGCCTAACCCTCCTTTAAGACTAAAAGTCCCCGGTGAGGTTACTCACCTCTCCGGAGCAGTCAGTGGAGCGTCTGGCGAAAATGAATGGGCGAGTATGCTGATCGGCATACTCACCCATTCATAAAAAAATTATAATCTAAAAAGGCTTCCATTCAAAATTAGACAGCCGAAAATGAACTTACGGATGTCTCTATTTTTAAAGGCAGTCCATCGGAGCGGAAACTCCCAGCGAATAGTGTCCAAATGTATAATTTACATGAACAGCAGGGATTAAACCAGTTTCACACCATGCAATTACAGAGCTGATCAAATGGGAAAAAAACCTTGAAAACAAAATAGCCTCTGCAGCATAGGTATGTAAGCTAACTTGAGTCAATACAATGCGCACATAAGTTGAACTTCTGGATATACATTTATTCAATAGTCTGAGAATTACTGATCATTTCCTAATGTGCACACACCTGTGAGCATCAATCATTACTCCCATAGGATGACAATGTTGGTTGTGCTGCAAAAAAATTTGATAAGCGTCCGTACTCCTACACTTTCAAACCAGCTTTTAGCAAAGCTTAAACAAGTCTAGGTAGATCAAAAGGTAGATTAAAAAAAAAAAAAAGGCACAAGCAGCATAGTGTTTCCAGCTACCACCACTAGGCTTTACTAGGCTTGGGTGGTGGAAGCATAGGTGGTGACACCTGCAGTGTGGCATGCCCCGCAATGATTTTAGCCAGTCAACGGCCATTAAGCACCAGGGCAAATTCCCTCATGAGTGTCTGCAAAAACCCACATGGGTCCCCAATCCTAGGTACAACTAGCCAAAGGCGTCAAGATTCTTCTTGCAGTCTGTGGGTGGAAGAGCTCTGTAGCTCTGGATTGTAAAAATCTAAACATGACACATGATGAGCATCTGGCTGACAGCCATAGCTCTGTTGTTTAAATCTAAATAAACTATTTGTAGAAGGAAAGGAGGAAAAAAAAATGACTACCAGGTTCTTAAAATACTTACTCGCCGTTTAAAAAGGAATGTTTTTCTAGGTTGGATTAGAAGACAGGCATTCAGCATCAATTTAAGATGCAATGAAGATTACTTTTCAAGTACGTCAGCCCTCCCAGCAAAGCAGTCTCTAAGTCATTGAAACTGCTAAAAGGAACACCTTTATGTGCATTAAGCACAGTCTAACAGTTAGTTATCAATTGATAATCTAATTGATTTAACAAGCGTAACAATTTACTGTTAAGCTTTCCAATACAAAATAGGCATTTTTATAACATTATGTAGAGAAAATAAATAATATATCTAGCCAGTAAAGGGATTTTATGAGAGAATTGTGGAAAACGGATACCAACAAAAGCAGTAAAGGAATTCCAGAGTTATACATTCCAAACACAAGTATGCAAACACTGAAGCCAACCGGTGGGAAATGCACCTGATTCTGTTGGAGTGGAGGCTGGGACTGTCCATCGGGAGCCTGGCCCTGACTTTCATTCCCTCCAACCGGAGAGCCACGGGTCGTGGCTGTCATACTCGACACAGGGCAGATCTTTGCAATTTTGTCTGTTTATGTAGCAGTTGCAAGAGAAGAAATTATAGTCCCTTTAAGAAAGATAAGTCGGCATATGTCTGTCTTACGAAGCTCCACCTCAAACACAGAACATTTTGCAGAGACCATTGCATAACCTGTCAGAAAAAAAAAAGAAAAAATGTTAAGCTGAAGCTATGTTACAATTCTATCAAACAAAATAATTATAGGCATTACAAGCAGTCCTAGTTTAAAGAAATTCCAAACCAGTAATCTAAACAGACCTTACTGAAGACTTAGGGCCGGATTCAGAGCTCCGGCCGCAATGCAATTGAGGCCGGAGTTCTGCGAAAAGTGCTACTGCGCATGCGCAGTCATTTTGGAACGTAATCTACGTTACTTCTTGCAAGTTTTAAAGACCGCGTGTACGCCATTGTAATTTTTTCCAAAATTACTGCGCATGCGCAGTAGCACTTTTCGCAGAACTCCGACCTCAATCGCATTGCGGCCGGAGCTCTGAATCCGGCCCTTAGTGAGCACTATTCATCTTAACTCAAAAACTTATCACTATAAAGTTTAGTATCACATATCAATTAAAACCTAGCAATCTTAAAAACTAAATTATAAATAGAAGTAATAGAAGTGTGTGTGTGTGTGTGTGTGTGTGTACATATCTGTACAACATAATAAAATAATAATAGAAAGCAACAGATTTGAGCAGTTTAATGTTTACATTCGTATTTTGCTTTATAGTGCATGAGAATAATATAAATACACAACCCCCCACCCACCAAAAAAACCAAACAAAAAACAAAAAAAAAACAGCACATCACTTCCCAATTGTTACAAATATGTAACATAAGAGAATGCGTTCAAACACATGGGCTAAAGCTTTCTGTGATATTTAGGATATAAAAATAAAAATAAAGTCCAAAGGACATTCACATCAGTCATCTTGATATGGCCTCAAATAACCCTCTCTTAAACCCTCGCTAACAACTATGAAGCAAAGGTCAATGAAATAACTAGAGTGTTGCAACCAACCCATTCTGTACCGAATGGCTGAATAAAGCACTCGATACACAGCTTGCATACGGTAGATACTGCTTTTTACCCACAAGACGAAGAGTTGCTCTTGCATGTAGCGGTCTATCATTTCATTTACCATTACTGCAATAGGCCACACATGCTTAAATTGCACGTTTACATTTATTTTATTTAAACCAAGACAAAAAAAACAAAAAAAAAAACGCAGCCATTTCCTCATGGAAGCACAAAATAAACAATTGAAATGCATGCCCATTATATAGCTTATTGCCTTATTACTGCTCTGTCACAAGTGGCAGGGGTCATAGGGGTCACTCCAGGGCATATCATTTTACAGACCTTACCAGGGACCGAGCACAGAGCGGCAAGCTAGCGAGAGTGACAGTGCAGGGGGATGCTGCGGGTGAGGCTGCTGGTGACAGAGGGACATGGCCCTGTCTCTATGGAACGGACGGGAGGCTTGTGTTCTAGAGGCACATGTTGTAAGAGGACTGTGTATAGCGTAGCATGTGAAAATATAGATACATTACAGCACTCCCTATATAATGTGCTCTGGTGCTCTCCCAGCTTAGAAAGCAATATACCATCAGACCAGTATGGGCAGCACTCAGAGTCTTCTTATCCCAGTAAAAGACCACAATTTTGAATATATTATATATACACACATACATTATATAAATTTATATGTACACTTATGCTTACTTAAAAAGTACTCCCTAAAGTTTATAAGTTTTTATTTCTTTACATTACAAAAAATTTTTTTTTTAAATCAACACAAATATGTAAATCGTTGTACTGAACACACACACACACACACACACACACACTACTGCTAATGATGCATTTAAATAGGAATAATTAAGTTCTAAGTTTCAGCCACCCAGTTCTATTCTAATATAAGAAATGCTAAAATATGGCACCAACCCTTTATGGTTCAAAACCACGTTATCAGCATTATAGATTGAATCAGGAAAAGTGCAAAACCCTTCAACAAATAACTCTTAAGGTTAGAGTTAGGACCACCACAGCAGAATAGACTTTATAGTGCTTTGTGGCTTTTCATGCATTTGCTACTGTATATACCAAACGTTTCTGATTTTACTTTACAGATAAAGGGCCGCATTCAGAGCTCCGGGCACATTGCATATGCGCCCAGAGTTTTCAGATTTGTGCTACTGCGCATGCGCACTTATTTTCGAACATCATCCAAGTTTCTTGTTGCAACGTAGATTGCGTATACGTAGTTTCAAAGACCGCATATACGCAACCTACGCGCATGCGCAGTACCACAAATCAGAAAGCTCCAAACCAGCCCAGAATGTTTATAGTTAGTATCTGGTTAATGGCACTGTAACCCCTGCTTTTATGCAGCAGTTTGCATCAACCTATAAATTTATCTGATCAAACACCATTTTGTGCATTCTGGGCTGGATCCAGATTTGTCCGGCACCCTACTCATGCACGCAAAGTGCGTAAGTGAGCGGTTTTAACTGGATGTTTCATGGATTTTACGCATGTAACTTGTACAGAACAGTTCCGTACAATAGAAAATCTGTATTAAGGGGCTGTTCTTCCCCTCCGCCTGCAAATTAGGCAGCTGAGAGGGGGTGTTGGTCCACAGCAGCTATTTTGAAGGTTTACAGGTGGTCTTCTGGGTGAGTTAGCTCTCAATTTAAAAAAACAAAAAAACACAATGACATGACATAATATACTCTCACAGGTAAGAGTTTGGACCACCATAGCATAAAGCCTTGATAGAGGCTTTATGCTAGGATTTTATTTTACAAATAGAATGGTAAGTTAGTTACTGGTTAATGGCAGTGTTGCTGGGGCATTTTCTTTCCTGTGTTTCTGCTTGACACAGATTACCCTTTCCCTTCATGCGCTTGTCTATACTAACCTATAAATGAATGAGCAACCACCATTTTGTGGTGGTTTACTTAAGTTAAAAAACAAAAAATGTGGAGCTTAATTTTCAGCAAGGTAAATGCTGAAGGCATGTTAGGCAAAAAAACAATGAGAGAAAGGCAAAGTTTTGATTAAAGGATATAAAACCACAGAACGCTGTGTTTGGATGGTTATTTAGGATTATTTGATATACGATTTGAGATTTTAAAGTCAATTTATCCTAACAATTTCAAAATGTCAAAGCATAGCTGATAGCAATATGCACCTGAAATGAATTTAGGGGTTGCTCTGACCTGAATGACGGCAGTAAGTAACAACAGTTAGGCAACTGAACTCCATGTATTGGGAAAAAAACAAACAAACAAACAAACAAAAATGATAAGCTCTCAGTAGTCTGGATGTATGGTCACAATAATCATGAGTGCTGAAAACATCCTCCTGCAAACAATGCCTATCTACTGTGCTTATAGAAAGGTGAAATGCAATTTACAAAATATGGACGCAAAGCATATCTGACACTAGTATACTACAGTTTCTACAAATAAGTATAAATGTATACGCAAAAAAAAAAGTATATAAATAACGCAGCGTCTAAGTTCAGCAAATCATTATTCATCTGGATAACAAATTGCCCTCAGAATAAAAATGTTCTAACAAAAGTTGCCCAAATTATTACATTCAAAAGCTAATGATCTACAAGTGCTGTTGATATTACTGGTGACAGACATAACCGACAGATGTCTAGGAACATTGCACAGTGCACACACTATTCCATAATTATGGCTCTCACCCTCAGCAAACAGAGTATGATCACACATTCTATAACATCTAATTGTATGAGAAGTTTTGAACTGTTTTATAGGTGTTCCAACGAATCACGGTCCCAAATTTTAGACAGAAAACACCTCCAGTAACGTTAAAAATCAGTCAGTTTTAACTAAAATTTTGGACATTCTGATGCTATACATCATATATTTGTCACCCACAGAAAAAGTTAATGCCATTGGTTTAATGTTATAATTACAAACATATAATTCTGAATATGATTATCTACATCAATAATGTAAATTTTTGTGTTTTGAATGGTTTTATTCTAAAAGTTATAACTATAAAGTAAAAACCTCTAGAATAGATTAGAGTACCACAATAAAAGTACATCTATTTCCATACAAATTTCAGCAGGTATTCTTTATTTGTCGCTAGCAGTTTTTCATATTATAACTTAATGCCTTGCAGTAGAATATTCATTGTGGAGACTTCCATGGCCACTATAAAAAGATTAGATGACAGAAATATGCAGGTGGTTTAGTACATGAATTTTTTTTTCCATTATTTTTAATATTAGTCATTGCCACATTTTAATCTGTAACGGAAATGCATTATGGCCAGTAAACCTTGTTTTACATGAACCGGTGTTTCTAATACACATTTATTGAATCCAAAGGTAACGCCTGTATAAAATATTTGCATGAGTAGCAAAATATAAAAACTGTACTTTCTTTGGCACAGAGGGAAGAGACTCGCCGGATTTCAACTACAGGTGGTAGTCATAACAATATACTACATACTGCAACATAAGTGATAATTAGTGTTAAGTATTAGATAGACAAATACTTTTTAGTGTTATTAAAATCATGACCAATAGCTCTGTTTAAGTACCTTGTAAGAAAAGCAAATTAATTTCCATTTATTAAAACCAAATTCAGCAATTCTTTTAGCATGTTCACAATGTTACAATTATTTTAACACAGGCATCAGCAATTAATTTTTTTCATTTTTTTAAATCTAAGTTAGGTTTAAATTTATATTTATTAGACTTGCCATTTTATCCCCCTCTCAGCACCCGTGTGCGCTGTAGGAAGGGGCAGTGAAAACTTAACATGTTCATCATGTGTCTGCAGCTTCTGGAGAACTTCACCTTTCCCTAAGTGGTTGTGGGCAACTGTCACATCCCATAAATGTTATATATTTATTTAGGATACACAAAAATAATCTAACTGGTATCCTAATTCTTATCCCAAATTCCATAAATCAGAATGAGTCAACAGTATATAATAAAGCCGCAATATATTTAGTTCAGAAGTACATAATTATTTCTCTCCCTCAATCTATAGATCAGGATTTTGAATTCTTCGGACGCCACATTTCTTGGCGTCATTAGGTCACATCATGTCAGCAGTGTGCTGCATGCAGCTTCTCTTTTGGTTGTTTTAATTTTCTTTACGACTGATAATGGTTAAAATACTGCTGTATCAAAAACCTATAGAGGAAGTATAGAGTAGAAAAAAATGTGAACAATGTAAAGTGTGAACTTTGTAACAGGAAGTCCCATGTCATCAAAGTAACAAACAGCCAACAAAGTTTAATACTATAAAACTAGGACTGTAATGCTGGGTAATCACCATACAATAAGCAGAGCTAATATCGTGTAATTTGCCCAATAATCAGGCAGTGTGTGTGCTGGATCAATGTGTAAAGTAGACAAATGGTTCAGAAAATAACTCGCCCAATAATCAGGTCATCTAGAACAGCGCGCCGCAGACAGTGGAAGATCCAGGGGGGATCCGTCACTGCACACATCGGACTGACCAGATGAGGAGCCGGGGGAAAACCCTGGTTGGACCCAGTGTCTGCAGACCCCACCCCTAACTGCAAGGGGTTCTACACTTAGAACCACGGCACAAGAGCTGGCTGTGTTATGCACAGACGCAGCGCTACCAAATGACGCTATCGTGACCAAGCATCATGCTGCAGAGAGCACACCGCTAGTGAGAGAGCCAGAGGAAGGAGAGTAAAGGTAAGTGGTGAGTACTTGGAATAGGGATTTGATAGCTGGACATGGAAGGGAAACAAAGGCTGGGAGGGCACAAAAAGAGGGGGAAATAAGGCTGAATGGACACAAAGAGGGGCAATAATACTATCTGTATACAGAAGGAGGGTTTAAAAACTGAACGGACACAAATAAAGAGGGGAGCAATAAGGCTAAATGGAACCAGAATTAGGGAGCCATATGAATCATAGTTATAAGATAACAGTTAATATAAAAGTTAAGAAAAAAAAGTTATTAGCTGCGATGTTATAATTGATAAAATAAATAAAAACAAAAAAAAAACTATTTAACATTTTCTGTCTATGCACTTTGTAATTCCTGGGTTTTTTTTGCTTTTGGTGTGCCACGAATTCTGGAAAGGGCTTTGGTGTGCTGAGGGTGAGAAAAGATTGAGGAGCACCGATTTAGAAACACACACACACACACACACACGTGGACTGGCAAAAGAGGACGTGGTGGTGATTTTTACTTTCCATCATCATTTATTTATTCGCTTATAAAAGTGATCAATGTTGTGCTATATTCCATAGCATGCCATTACATGAAACAGGACAAAGAAGGATAAGGAATGTGTTTTGGTAACTACCGTAGAACTGTATCAGCTTACCTAGACTTTCAATAGGTATTGGACTGCCATATATTATCTAACCAATAACCAAATTCATACAGTGGTGCTTGAAAGCTTATAAAAACTTCAGAATGTTCTGTATTTCTGCATAAAATTTGACAAGAGGAAGTAAAACAAACATTAGACTTGCTAATTTATTGAGCAAAATTATCAAATTTTCACATATCTGTAAGTAACAAAAGTATGAGAACCTTTGCCTTAAGTATCTGGTAGGACCCACCTGTCCAGCAATAACTGCATCTAAATATTTTCCTCTGAATTTTACCAGAAATGTTACCAAATTTTAGATGGCAAGCTGTCCAGGCCCAGATGTAGCAAATCCATGATACTACCACCACCATTTTTCACAGATAGTATGAGGTTTCTATGCTGGAATGCAATGTTTTCCTTTCTCCAAGCTTAACCCAGGAAGCTCTATTATGTCCATAAAACAGTGTTCCAATAGCATTCTTGCTTGTCCAAGTGAAGTTTAGAAAACTGCAGATAGGCAGAGCACCAGCTTTCTCCTTGTAATCCCATCATGCAAATCATTGTTGTTCAGTATCTTCCTGATGGTGGACTCATGAACATTAACATTAGCTTATGTGAGAAAGGCCTTTAGTTGCTTAGAGGTTACCTTGGGTTCATTTGTGACCTCGCAGACTATTACACCTTGCTCTTTTCATAATCTTCGTTAATCAAACACTCCTGGGGAGGATAATAATGGTATTAAATATCCTCCATTTGTACACGATCTGTCGGACTGGATTGGTAGAGCCCAACTCTTTAAAGATTATTTTGTAACCTTTTCCAACTTGATGAGCATCAACAATTCCTCTTCTGAGATCCTAAGAAATCTCATTTGTTCATGCCATGATACACTCCCACAAACGTGAAATGATGATCCGGTGTGAGTCCCCAGCACAATGGCTGTCTTTTAGAAGTGGAGACAGCCGAAAATTCTTTATTGGCTGTCTCTGTTTCGAATAGGCACACTTAGTGTTAGGGGAAGGTTAGGCCTATGGAAGGAGAAGGTTGGGGTTAGGATCACGCTGTGGAGAAATGAGTATTAGGGTCACGCTCAGGCTGCGTGGAGGGGGGTCTTACAGTAATAGTAGGGGAGGGTTAGGGCAAGGATTCGATTTGATACTCACCATTCGGAGCACCATGTTCGATGCTCCTGGGATTGATTGCTTTGCCTCTTCGAGGCACAAGCAATCGATTTTCCAGTACGGCCCTATCGAAATATGGCTGTTCTTGACAGGGACCCACGCTCATGAAGATCAGACTTTCATAGTTACCTGGTCTTTAAATAAAACAGGTCGCCCACTCACACCCCATTGTTATCCCATTCATTGAAGACATTTAACTCACAGATATGTGATATTGGATAATTTACTTCAATAAATAAATGATAAAGTGTAATATTTTTTACTCATTTGTTTGATTTTATTCTCCTTATCTACTTTTAGGACTTGTGTGTAAATAGGATGTAGTTTTAGGTCAAATTTATGCAGAAATACAGAAAATTCTGAATGGTTCACAAAATTTCAAGCACAAAAACTATTCATTTAAATCCAGGTCAGAGAGACAATATTTCTAAATTCCACTAGGACCTGTCCTTCCACCTCATACAACAATTGCAAGTAGTAACAATGCTCGTTTCTGTACTACAAATATTTGCTGACGTTTAGAGCTAAAGTTGCTTTGGGTTTTATTTTTTGTTGTTTTAATAAAGATAAATTGGTGGAAAAAAACTGTACAAGAGGGAAATAAATAAAAAAAGCTAAAAAGTATACAGGAGGCAGGAATCTTGTAAAGTCACACATTTGGCTATTTGCTTAACATTAGGTGAAATTATATAGGTTTATACGAATCTCACTGCTCAAGTCCTACCAGGAAAAGGTAAAAATAAAATAAAAAACAATCATGGTTGTAAACATAGTCATTAATTTCAGTGAATATATATATATATATATATATATATAGTGTGAGGTACAGGCTGAGCTGCTGGCCACATGCAGATCTTGTACATTGCTGGGAAAGTTCCTATGCTCCAGCATTAGCAGGTTACACGTAATCACATATAATCACATGTCATAATATGCACCAGTGGGGTTTTCAGACTATTGTTTGTCTGCACAATGGGGGTGATCCAGAGGCAGCGTAGCTCTGGTGCACTCCCCCTGTGTGAGCGTAGTTACACACAGTTACAGGTAAAGGCTACCCTAACTTCAGCCAGGATAACTGTATGTAACTACACACACTCAGGAGCGTAACCTCCCTAACCCAGCCCTGCCCTCTTAATTACCCTCCCTCCCCCTGCCTAGCTTCTGGAACTACCGCGTAGTTATGGAG
>WWET01004617.1:2768-39393 GCA_011038615.1 Limnodynastes dumerilii | reverse complement strand
TCTATCTCATCTAAAGCAAGCAACTTTTAAGAGAAGGACCGCACATTGATAAAAAAAAAAATAAAAATAGGGTGTAAGACATAAGTAAACATTTAATACAAATGGTCACTGTGGCAACCACAGAAAACCAAATCGGAGAAGGCACAAAGGCAAATACCAGAACCTCCGATATGACTCATTCCATTAGGTACTAAATGCTCTGCACCAGAGCTTTCAGCTTTCAGTTACTATGGTAACCACCTTTGTTGAAGACAAAAAAAAATTTAATCAATTAAAAGCAGGTGAGTGTTAGTTGGAAGCTCAGGAGTGGAGTATATTATTGTAATGGAATATGTCATGTTGGAGGGTCTGAAATACTTGCAAAAACATATCACACTTCAATCTCTGGCACTATATGCACTTGAATATAGTGGCTGACATGGTACTGAGCAAGTTGATGAAAGACATTCCTCTGCCTACTCTGAATGGAATGGATTACTACAAAGAAAGCACTTTGACAAGTTTAATTTTTCTATTGTGTATTTTACACCTGCCTCGAGGATTACTTGCATTCATTCATTTTGAAATGCTGCCATTTTGTTCTTTTTAACATCTTGCTTTTTGTTGACATTTTTATTTTTTGCTGATTTTTTTCCCTGGAAGTCTAATACTTTAATAATCTCTGAGTGCTGCTCGTATGTATGTATGTATGTATGTATGTATGTATGTATGTATGTATGTATGGTATGTATGTATGTATGTATGTATGTATGTATGTATGTATGTATGTATGTATGTATGTATGAAATAGAGAAATGTATGCCATTCCCAGACACCCAATATACCTCACATATTATACTGTGCTATTCTTAATATCCTAAGATACCCCACATGTACTTTTTAAAGTGCGCGATCCAAAGACCCCCTGATACACCCCACATGATTATATGAAAACGTAATAAAGTATTATATAATATCCAAATCCTGGCATTTTAAAGTTTAATTTGATTGCCTTTTCCCATCAACACTGTTAAAAATGAGATTAGGCACCAAAATGAAGACCAGTCTAATATTTTAATAAAAATTAAGCACACAAACAAGAATACAGCATTAATAGCAATGTAGATGTTAGTATCTTCACTGACCATTCTATGCTAAATAAACCTTTGTATCGAGTTAACTTTGTTAATCTGGGCTTAATCCAAAAACTTTACAACAGAATCAACAATATATCAATCCTACACTAAAGATAAGGAATAATATACATTATAATCATTAAGTCAACATGGTAAACTGTATATTTCAACCTGGCTCACAAAATGAGCCCAAAAAAATTCTTGACTGACTGTGCTCAATATTCGGTATCTACAAAGTTCACAATTCCAGTCAATACGAAGTTGTGATCATTTCAAGCTTACAGAAGGCTTTTTAAAATTTAAACATAGGAGAGAGTCATTTCAAAGCACCACTGGAGCCCTATATGATAAGACCATAAGGCAAAATCACACCAAAGGCACGGAAGTTGGAACTAGTGTGCGTCGCCACTGCAAACGGCCCTTTTTGGAAAGAATTTATAAGTATGCCAATTGGCATAATTACCCATTCAAAAATTTTTCCCCAAAAATGGCTGTATTTTTTAAATAGAGACAGCTGAAAATTAACTTTTCCGCAGAGGAGACTGGTGAAAACATCTTGGCCACACTCCAGAGTGTATCTAGCATTGTGATTGCCCCTTACCCCATGGTTAAAATTACTATGCACACTGCTGGCAGTTTTTACTATGCAGAGCAGTAATCAAGTGAATTAACAAACCTCCCAGCCTCTGTCCCAAGCATGAGAAAGATGTCCTAGCTGGTATAGAGTTCTAATAGCATGACTGTCCCACCAAAAGCTGGATGGAAGATATGACTTAAGTTTCCACTCAGTTTCCCTTTGTACTTTAGTGATGCAAGAAAAACTAGCATGTTTGTCTGCCATAGTAACCAGAAGCGTGAGCAGTACATTAGACAAACTACCACCACTTCACTTTCAACTGAATCTTCCACTGGGATTGATTCTTATTACCTGTTGAGTTTCTTTTTGATAATGTTTTGTATAATAAGCAGACACGTAAATGAACACATTTCCTAATTGTAATTTTAGTGCACAGCACCTTGTAACTGAAAGCAAAACATTTTCCAATATAAAAAGAGCTATTAAAATCTGTTTAGCCAGCCATCCCTCTGACATCTACTGCTGCTGAGAAAGTCAATTGCTGAGATATTCACTGACTACATCTACAGAGGAGACAGCTGGGGCATTGGCAAGAGATACTAATTAAGGCTTCATGACACATCCAGACAGCAGTATGCACACAAATTAGTCACAGCCTCCCAACTGGGACATATTATGGGACTCAGAATACCCAATCCCTGGCTGTCTCTCTACATAGGAACCCCACAATGGTAGAGACTGCCACCATTAGAGACAGCCTAAAAGTAAGCTCAACAGTGACTGACAAAGGAAAGTCAGCACCAGACAGAAGACAATGAGACATCCAGTGGCACAGTGGTACCCACTCTTTTCCAATCTAAGTAGACTGTTTGTGTGTGCTGCACTCATCTTTAAAGCATTGTTTTTCTAGGTCTCTCATCAAACATAGGATTTACTGATGACTGCCGTGCACAATACACAAAGCCTTAGACATGTCTATTAGTCACATTCAAAATGTAAGAACATTTACAACATCCACAGTCCATGAGTTGGAAAGAAAAAACAAGAACACAACTACTTTGAGGCCCAAGACAAATAAAAAATGACAGGAAGTTCAGGCTTACTACTTGTGCACTGTACAAATCATTGGCTTTGCCATTAATTTCTGTCACACTCAAAATCATTTTTTGTGGCTTGATTATATTATAGAAGGAATAAAATCAATAGGTATAGGTATATTTTGCAAAGCTTTAAAGATATTCAAAACAATTTTCAGTTTCTTACTTTATCAATTAAACAGGACTGTTATTACAAGAATGGAGGGGTATACAGCAAGACTAACTAAATGCACTAAAATTCTAACAATTTAGGTAACACTCCTAAATGTTAAATTTTGGTTAATGCTTTCAATCTAAAATTGCACTTACAGTACTCTCCATACCAAATTAATCACTACATATTTCAGATATTAATATTAAATAAGTTAATACCTTTTTTTTTCAAAAATAAAAAAATACCCCAGCTACAATAATTTTGCCCTAAAGATTTATCCATCTACTAATGAATCTTCTTTAGTAACTTTGCTAATTTAATACTTCCCTAAATAGCTGCTACATGATCCACACTGAATAAGAAACAAGCACAACTTTTCTTGCATTGCTGTTGCAGGAAAAGAGGGAATAAACATATGACAGAGCAGAGCCCCACAATCAATAGATTTCAGATATAGATAAAAGATCACTTTTTTTTGTTTTAACAATTTCTGTTTGTTGTGTGGATTGTTTTATTGTGGGGGAACACTATTAGTACAGGAGGCATAAGCTTGAAATTTGTGGGTAAGGAAAGCACACAGCTATCAGAGATTGTCATGTGCACTGTAACCTTGGTTTACACTTAAAGACAAATTACACAAAAAAAAGGGATTATACAAAATTGTGACAACCTAACCTTACTGTTCCTGGAAAAATATGTTTTCTTCTATACATTCAAATGTATGAGCAACAGCAGTTATTGACACAAATGAATTAAAGACAGTTCTATTTAAGACATGAAGGCAGCGATAAAAGTAGTGTAGTCATTGCATAAATCATATACACACACACACACACAATTACACTTCTTTAAACTGCATACAACACATTTCCTAAATGGGCTTCACTCAGCAGCCGTAAGCGCAATGGCAGCTAAAATGCAAAGCCACACCCCCACGGTATCCAGCATCCCAATGCATACAAGTGGAGGTGCTCAGCATGCACAGTTAAACCACTTTTACATTACCACCAAATACCCAGGTTTTTGGCCAAAAACACAGGTCTTGTTAAAACCCTGGGTATTTGGTGGTTATGTAAAAGGTCCCAATTTTGTTGACCCGAATCTAATGACCTGGCATTCAGACCTGGGAAAAAATATGGGTCTTTCCTAGGTCTCACACGGGAATTGGGTCACTGTGAAAGGCCAGCGTTGTTTTTCAGCATGGGTCTTTCACAAAGACACCAAATTGGAGAGATTTTATTAGATGGGACCTGTGTGCAGGAAGAGAAAGCTGTGTTTTAGGAGTACTTGTATGTCTCCTGTCTGGACCGCATGCAGTTCCGCTAGAAGGCAACAACTTAATATATAGATGAGAATAGCAGAACTGCAGGCAGACCAGAAAGGAGACATACAAGTACTACAAACTGCTGCTTACTCCTGTTGTAGTTGTCTGTCTCCTTTCTGGTCCTCTTTTTAATCCCTGTGCATTATGTTAAAAAAGTCCCCTTCATTTTTTCCAGCACATAAAAGCTCCTCTTTAGGCTGATTGACAGCTGCTTGCAAAGGCAGACCCAGGAAATTCATGACACATGCGAAAGGGTCAGACCCAGGATATTCATGCGTTAAAGGTGGACTTCTAATGTGGCTTGTTTTTGACACAGCAATTAGTCCATCAAAAACCCAGGTTCAAAATCCTGTGTTTTTCAAGTGTGGTGATGTGAAAGCAGTATTAGGAACAGAGCACGAAACAAATTTCTGCACCGTCCCCACGTAAAACAGAAAAAGGTAATTTAAAATAAAACTCCACTCTTTAGTTATATTGTATTTTATTACGTACTATGCTATCCATCCCTGTCTGTACTACATTTTGAACGGCGATGTGGACACCTTGTGGCGCCTTTTAAGTAAAAGATAACTCTTGATTTCCCTGCCCAAGTCTCACTTACTTTGAAACTCAAACGTTGCCATCTATAGCTGAACAACAAAATAATAGATTATTGGTGTAGATTGGTTTATTAAACAGCAACACAGAAATTGAAGGATCTAGACTGCAAAGAGAATTTAGGCCACTGAAACATTGCTAGTCATTGAATATGGAAGTACAAATCTTTTCAGTGCTAAGCAATGTACTAAACAGAAAACACAACTATACAACCAAAGTCAACAAAAATCCAGTCATATTTCAGCAGTTGAACATCTACAATGGCAGCTCTTGAGAGCAAAGATTCTGTTAATATGAGTCATAGAAAGGATAATCAGGTTTTTATGTGAACAAAAAAAACAAAAAAAACCCTGAGAAATAAAGGCTAATATATAGTCAGAAAAACAAAAAGTGACATCAGAGACACTTGGCCCATCTAGCCTTCACAATTTAGCTAAAGATTTAGTAGATCCTCATACTTATTCCAAGCTTATTTAAATTGTTCTGCTGAGCAGGGTAGACATTAGGGTAGTGTTGGCTAACCTTTGGCACTCTAGGTGTTGTGAAACTGCAATTCCCAGCAGTCTTTGTCAGGTATCCGCTATGCATTTGCAGTTAAGGCATGCTGAGACTCGTAGTTTCAGAACACCTGGAGTGCCACAGGTTAACCAAAACTGCATTAGGGCTTTGTCGAAAGAATCTTTCCAATCACACACAGAATGTTTCTCCAGTTATTTTTTGTGGCGCGCCTAATATGCCAGATCAACCATGGAAGAAATATTTTGATTTATGAAAGTGTGTAATGTGTCTATTAGAATATCTTTGGAAGATATACACTGGTAAGATATCTGGTGAAATGGTCTTTTGATTGGGCAATTGGAATGCATTATCTGCTGAAAAGCCACAGTGTGTACCCAACTTTAATATCTACCACCTCAGACGGAAGTCTATTCCATTTATCAATTACCATTTCAGTGAAGCATCTACACATTTCCTCTAAATCTACCACCCTGATGGGCCCCTGTGGCTCTTATCAGCCATCAATTTCTAGGTTTCACCCTTATTTATAAACATGCCCTTGTGTTCAAATACATTTCTTCTTTAAAAAAAAAAAAAATGCAACGCTGTTGTACATGATTAAAAACCCAATATAGTTAAAAGTTGCTCAAATATCAAAATATACACTTTTAGTTCCCCCTTAGTATATTTTGTAACATAATACACGCACCATTTAAATTTTTCTTCTTTGCAGCCTCTAATGAATTTGTGTCCTTCTGGAGCTATGGTCTCTAGAATGGAGCACAATATTCCAGATGAGGTGGCATTACTACTTCTCTTGTTTCGATATCAATTCCTCTCCCTATGCAACAGAACATCCAACTTCACTTTTTTTATTGCTTTGTTACATTTCTCGGCTATCCTTAAGTCTCATGAAATTGTGACTACTAGATCCCTTTTCTCCTCAGCAGCATCTATTACAGTACAGCTGTATTGAGCTTTTTGTGTTGAGTCCCAAGTGAATTGCATTTGCCATTAAACTGTAGCTACACTTAGTTTTTGTTTGTCTTTTTTTTTTATATAAATGTTAATTACTTTTTTTTGCTATAGTGGTTATATAAATGTTAAATATTAATTGTTTATTACAATAAAAATGGGCACAAATGCATAGGGCAATAAAACAAATTGTTAGCAAAATATAGAATGAAAAATAAACTATATCAAGTTGATAATAGTTTAACATATTAAACCTATACACAAAGTTACACATTCTATTAAACCTATACACAGTTACACTCTATTAATTGCGAAGCACCTGAAGTCACAGAACCTATTGGTGTTGATAACATAGGACCTGATCCAGTCTAAAGTTGGGTACACACTGGTGCTTTCACAAACAACCATCGTTCCAATCACACAATCAACAAGTGGTTAGAACTATATTGTTTAAGTGTGTACTCTGCAAAAATTGTGCCTGATCGCTGCAAAGCACAAGATTTCGTTTGATTGCATATATTGTAAACTTTACAAGAGATGCAATCAAAATTGTCACGATTCTTACCTGCATCAGACAATTCCCATTCTTCTTTCTGCTGCAGGACTGCCCTTTGTGGGCAGGCATATTGATGTAGCAGGGGATTACAGAAAGATCATCTCAAAATATTTAAAGTGTGTACGGAGGCAATTGCAGCTGATCAGGACTTTTATTGTGGGCTAAATTGGTAACAATAAGCCAGTTTGTACCCAGTTTTACACCCACAGGTATAAAGACTAATCTCAAAACAGCACTAGTTGTATATACATAGTCAATATACTTCTGCAAAGGCTAAAATGGGACATATTTTGCTTGGCCAGACTGCCGTATTTCAAAAAGGATAGTCGCCAGCTGAATCACAGCTGTATCATTGCCGAAATGCTTGGCAAATAGAAATTTGCTATGGAACAGGTACCTAGTTTGACCCGCTCCCAAAAGCAACAGGCTACAGTGGCCTCAGGTTAGTGTTAAGTCTCAAGAAGGGAGGCTTAAGGTTAAGCCTTAAGGGTAAGGTTAGGCTGCTGGGCATGGAGGGTTAGGGCTCGGGATAAGGGCTTACCCATCGGTGAAGAAATCACGACTTCGAGAGTCTCAGTAGCACTGGTCCTGAGAATGGGCAACTGCCACAAGACAGTCTGTCAAAAAAACAGACCATCATACTGGAAACCAACATCCGCTAATAGAAATGGAAAGTGAAAACTTGATAGATACAAGGAAATATTTATTGTTAAAATGTATAAAACACATATGTATGGCTTATTCAAAAATATAACGCAATAGATAAGTGTCAAATCTGTAGAATGTAAAGTTCTCACTACATAAAGCATCCTGTGTAGAAGCGGTAAACACAAAGATTGAACAAGGGACATAAATCCCAGAACTATTGCATGTAGACAAGCACTATGTGGAAATAGAACAAATGTTCGCTTACCAGCTCCTGTGGGCTGATGAACAATATTCTCCGATGTTCAGGAAATAGATTTTATAGAGCCATGGTGTGAATAGGTTTCTGGTAGTAACAGTCCCACCCTATTGCTTTAGAGAATGACAATAAACTGCAACCTATTCCTCACCTTGAACTATTTGCTCCAGCCACCCGGTATCCATAGAGTTATATCTGTATGGGTTCCAATGCTAACTTGCACTAAGGTACTATTTACAGTGTAATATGGTGACCACCACTGCAGGACTATTACTACCAGGAACCTACTCAACACGGAACTGTAAAATATATTTAATAATCAGAGCATCAACCCACAATTTCACATGCAATAGTTCTCCTTCGTATGGATGGTAAGTTGTACATAACATATGGAAATAGCTTACACAGGATTCTGTTTGCAATTAACTTATTTACTAAGGTCCGTCTTGAAGAAGTCATACATGTGTGTTATACATTTTAACAATAAAGGTTTCATTGTTTCTACCCAGTTTTCATTTGCCATTACTTTCAGCCAACGTGAGTATATTACTTTTCCATATACAGCTAGCACTCCTTTGATATTTTATTTCTATCCATGTGGATTTATTTCTTTGTGGGGTTAACAGCTTGACCCCTTCAGCAGCAGCTATGGTTGAGAATTATTATAGGTTTTTAATAGTGATAAAAGGCATCACAAGTGTCAGAGTTTTCTCTTTTTGATCCAGACTTGCGCAAAATACTTGTTTTCTGCTCACAAGGGACAGGATCCAGAACCAAGTATAAAATCTGTACATTTGCTGCCCTGTGGCTATGAACATATGGACTTTGCTATACAATATTCTCATGGAGAAGATCAGTACATGCCCCACTGATCTCCTCCATGTGGAAAGCAATTTCATGGACTGCACCCAACCTTAAGTGTTCTTCATGGAAACCAGAGACTGTACAATTACCATGCCTCCTACCACCCACCATTCAGAAGCAGAATCGGTCACAACACATTCCGATCGTAAGTACCACATATTGGACATGCGCAGAATGATTGGACAGCTGTCTTTCGCACAAGGAAGTCAGCTGACAGAGATCTGGATCCAGCCCAAGGAGAAGAAAACAACTACATTTAAAAGGGGGAGGTTTTTTGGTTTTTTTTGTTTGTTTTTTAATCGTACAGTAAAAGTGCACTGCTCACATTTCATGTGAGGATGGCATGGACATTTTAAGGAAGGGTGAATGGATCATAAGCCTGTCTGGGCGACAAAAATGGCTATGCCTTGCACATATGGGCGATCCGGCTTCAGATATCTGCTGCACTCAGAGCTCTGGATCCGGTCCGCAATGCAGTATAAAAGAAAAAGATTCAAATACCTACAAATGGTATGTTTACTTGAAAAAGATAACCTACGAAACCACAGCTACTCCAAATTAGCTCTGCTTATATAGTGAAAACATCATGCTGTAACCTAACCGAGATGTCACAGATCCATTACAGCACCAACCATGTATGATAGCACCATACATCTTCATCAAATTAATATTTAACCTCCTTAATGCCACCAAGCATAGGAAACAATTCCATTCAGAACTTTTACATCTCTAAAACTACATAGGTGAGTATGAGTTTTTTGAAAGGAATGATCAGGAGTCATAGGTTAACAAGTTTAACTCAGTTATTTTACACTTATACAAAAACTTATTTTAACTTTGGGAGCACTACTATAGTTGCATCTCTATCACCAAAAAACAAAGTCCAGTAAAATTTGATTTAAATTGTCCCACTTTCAAGTGCTTTATTGAGCCACAAATGACTACAGCGAGAAGAGGACAAACTCACCAATACAACGATCATTGATACCAATGTAAAAGACAGATGGTCAATGTACAGAGGTCACACATTTTCTATAAAATCTAAATTATTATCCAACCATGTTTCGGGAAAGGGCTAATTATTAAAGCTCTTCAGCGATATATTCAATCACTTGTGATAGTAGCGCTTTTAACATAATGTTAATATAGTGTAATATAGTTTGTTAAAAGAGAGCCTAAATTAAAAAGTTTATATCATGCTTAGATTTTGTACATACATAAAATTTAGATGACTGAATATTACATGCTACAAATTCCTTATATAAAGTCATGTAGAAAAAGTGCATATTCTTAAATGCTTACTATAATCTAGCATTAAATTAATAAAACCCAATAACCCTAAGGTTTTTGTTACTTCATTAGCAGAAGGTTTGATGTAAGTAAACTTGTCCCATTCGGCAGTAGCTTGTAGCTACTTTAAGTAGCAAGTTTATTTTATGAAACATCCAATTCCAAAAGCTTTACTGCTTTCATTTTCTTGCAAAATACTTTGTGTGGTAAAGATCGATGTCCTATTCACTTTCAACCGGAGGACAGATGGTTTCACATTTTCCTATAAATCAGTTTCTGGGGGACTAATTGAGAGCAAGCCATCCAGCTCCTAAAAGCAGTAAAACACCACCAAAACTTCACCAGTCTTTACCCTCAAAGCAGAGGTTTCACATACATAGCTTTCAAATGATAGCTTTATTATTGTGGACATTTTTTATTTATTTATTTTTTCACTCTTTATAGGTGTAGTGATAAAATTTAGAAGAACTATGTAGGAGGGTACCTTTAAAACTCTAGGGGCTAGATTTACCAAGCTGCAGGAGAGGAATAATGGAAATGTTGCCCATCACAACCAATCAGGGGCCAGATTTTCTAAATTGTAGGTTTGGAAAAGTGGAGATGTTGCCCATAGCAACCAGATTCTAGCTGACATTCTCTAATATGCAATAGTTAAGAGATCTAGAATCTGATTGGTTGCTATGGGCAACATCTCCACTTTTACAAACCCGCATCTTCGTAAATCTGACCCCAGATTCTAGCTGACATTTTCTAGTATGTAATAGGAAAGTGAGCACTAGAATCTGATTGGGTAACATCTCCACTTTTCCTTTCCCGCAGCTTAGTAAATTTTGCCCCAGGTGATTTTTAGATTTCACTGCAAAGATATTTCCATTAATGTACTAGGGATACTGAACCCTTACATTAGAACCCGATTAAGATCTCCGAGTGACTTCCATGTGCACAGAGGTTTGTAATTAGGCACAGAGTCCTCTCTTTATGTGTCCAGAACCTTACCTTAACTTCTCCGCACGGATCTGCGTCCACACAGAGGCAGGTCCATGCGGAACGTTTTCCGTCCGACCCTTTATTACATGCGTAACACTGCCTGTATGACAGGGTTTAGGCATGCGGATTTGAAGGGCCGGCCCCATCTACAGAAGGACTTAAGAAAATTTACATCTGGCATACACATGTAGCAATATTACATGTCAAGGGGATTCACAAATCAGATTGACGCAAGTCCCCTTCCGTCCCCAATTCTAAAGCAGGTACTTAATTTTTTTCTCTCTGAATGGGCTTTGAATAGTTTTATAAACGGACTTAGCTGTACTAATGGTCGCATACCTGGCTGATTCAAAGCTGAAAATAGAATTAAAATTAAGAGGTGAAGTTTCTTAGCTCAACTCCATTTTATAGATTAAACATAATGCTATGCAGTATTAGAGTTCTATGTGCAAAAGTATTCTCCTTGCATGCACAAGATTAAAAATCAATCAGCTCCCCTCACATTGCAAAATTGCTTAAACAAGCTGCACCTGTTTTGTCCTTATTCCCAAACTGATTTAGGTCCCTCAACCATTACTCTTTAAATAGGTATTACTAATTAAAACTTCAAAATGTTACTATTTAAATACTGTAAAAGTATTATAGGAGTGGGGAAATAAAGGCAATCCCTTGACAGTTCTAAATATTATGAATCTACTCCGTGTTCACCCCAGAAAATGTTGCCAGCCGGGTGGTATTAAACAGCAGCTGGGTGGAAGCAGTGTAATACTTTGCGGGATCCAGACTTACGTTCACACTGCGAAACACCTCGCTGGTGCTGCACTACTGGGAACTAAGCCTTTACGCTCCATTGGAGCACAACCAAGACTGAAAGCTGAAGATCACAATCAACGTTTTGGTCAGGTTTGGCCGGGTGGTAAGCTAAAATTGCCAGGTGGAGGACCCGGCTAAAATGCCCTGGGGAGAACACTGCTACTAATATTAATAGTGAAGAAAAAAAGTCACTGTAGCGTTGTAAGGAGAAAAAGATTTACCAATTTAACAGTCAATTCTTGGTTGCCAGTTTTTTTTTTAGCTATAAAGTCAATTGTATATACTATACAATAAAAAGGCCAAAAAAAAAAAGTTTTCAATATTTGATGAAGCAATGTGCCTAATATAGTTGCTGTACTCCCATAATACATAATATAGTAAATTAATCATCCACTTAAATTTTAAACAACATGTGTTTATGCAGAACACAGTTTGCAGTCTAAAGTTTGGAGTGTCAGCACTCAAATTTAAGAGTTTTCTACATGGTATAATGTTACATGCCTAATATTACACTTTTCACACAATGCTTTTTTTGTTGAATAAAGGACCATAAAGCAAAAGTTTGTGGGTCATTTGTCAGAAGTCTCCTAGTCAGTGCACTAATATTTGCACGGGGGATGGCAAATATTAGTGAATAGTATACAAGTACTATTCCAAAAAAAAAATCAGGACTATATCCCGAACACGGATTCTAATTTCGGAAGGGAGCTGTTTTGTTTCTTGACATCACTCCATGCTATACCTCACTGTTTTCACAGACAGACTATACCTCATATTACACATGCTATAGTGATTAGGACCTATTTTATGAAAAATGCCTCACAGGATATGCCGCTGGTCATAAAAAATGTAGACTGCTAATATTATAATGCTGCTGCTAATATTGAGGACCAGTTAAGATGTCAGTATGGCCATCACTTACATGTATTCCTCTGTCTGCTTCTCCACAATGCCATGGATGTAACTAATGTCACCTTCATCTATTAAAATGCACCAAAACACAATTTGAAGAAAGTATAGCCGAATGTTAAAATATTTTAAAGAGGCAGCAGACCATAAAGAAAGGAAAAACTACATATTTTCAATTTAAACCAATGGACAACTATTGGATAATCTGTCTTAAAGTAATAATATTGGTTTGGGTATTTCATTTTTAGAATTCACTTCTAACACTAGACATCATGGATTTATTAACCCAGTAATAGTTTACTTAATTACAGAGAACACCCCCCACCCTCAATGTGTACCGCAGGTCAAGTGTGTGTGCCTATATTTTTTATCCCCATCAAATTAGTTTAGGAGTACAAGCATCACACTTAGTATGGCCTAATACATAGTTTAACTGTGTATGTTCAAATACACATTAACCAGTAGTCTCCTTCTCTTCTAAAAAGAGGCTCAGGAAAAATAACTACTAGGACAATAAGCTTTTGATAAGAATGCAAACCATTAATGCTTACTTTAAACATGTTTGATCACCTATTGAAAAACTTGTATTAATTTTATAGCTCTATTGAAGATTTTTTTGGTGCAGTAAGAAAAAATAAAAACATACACAGATTACACAGTAGCCTACCATATATAAAAATGCTTTCACTTTCAAAATATTAATTTTAATAACTTAGGAAAAGGAAGTTAACATTGACAGCTAAGAAAAGAATATTAATACATTTTATACCTCATCTCTTAATATCTAGTGAGAAAAGTTAAGGATAAAATTTTCCTTTCTTTTTTACTATGAAACGTCAGTTAAACTTTGGATCACTAAATACAAATAAGACTTAAAGATATTATGTCCTGCTTCCTGGAACTACAGAACTGGAGATGACAAAACTATATACAAAAGGTCAGTGAATAATATCAAGGTAAGTTGTTGACTAATTCTAGTTAAGGACAGGCTTGCAAGCAAAACTGCATTGTAATATAAAGCAGATACAAAGGTCAGCATAAGAGGACAGGCCTAGAAGTAACAGTATACAAAAATGAAAATCAAGTTCCTAAATAAAACATGCAACACCAATTGGGGGCCAAACTCAATTAATCTGCAAAATGCAAGTTTTATTACATTAAAAATAACTTACTTACTTAAGGTGGCAAATATTCTTATTTTCAAACAAAGTAGCCATATCTGTGCACTATAGCTTATTTAGCAACTTTCAAACTAAATGAATAGGCCAACATACTGTAACATGCGACTTCAGACATGCAGAATGAATTGGTAATCTGTTTTATTCATTAGAGGTTACAATGACACCGGCAAACGTCAGTATCAACATCCAAACCCAGGACTGGATCCATGCGAGACTTTTCAGCACTAGATCTAACTTACTACTTACGTGTCCAACAGCTTCAGTCTTTATTTTATAAGCAGAGGGCACATAAAGGAGGGTGAGGGGGTGTTTGGGGAGCAAGGGCGGAAGAAGCACTGGTAGGAGCTTCAGGCTGCCATTTAAATAAATGAAGAGGCCTAGAACTGCAGGCAGGGCCTACATGTCTCTCGCTTGTCTTTCCCCCACCCACCCCTCCAAATCACTCCACCTCAGTAATGGCGTTTGGCAGAAAGCAGAAGAGAAGAGGGAAGAGGGAGGAGAGAAAAGAGAGGACAGAGGGAGGGAAAGAAATAGAGGAAACGCTGGCCTGCCAGGAGGACACAGGGAGAGCTCTGTGGGGTGGACAGCTTAGGGGCCGAGGAAAGGTGGGAGCGGCGTCGATACAGCCCACCTCCCTTCTCAAGGCTATGGACAATGGGTTAACTGGAAATAAATGCAGTACATGGGACCCGAGAAGGCAAAGGGGAGGGAGAACTGTGAGGGCAGCAATGGCTCCTGGAGGAGGAGAGAGGAAGAGGAGGAGGAGTGCTAGATCATCCTCAGTCAGCCCCAGACAGGATGGGGGAGAGCAGAGACGTCAGCCATTTTCCTTTACACTTCATCATATTAATAAAAAAAAACCATGTCAGATGGAGAAGAGAAGAGAGTGTGTCACATATAACACTATAGTTACATGTCCTATGTTCACCAGTGTCAAGCATAGCAGAATACACGTATGTCATGTCCCTTCATGTTGTGAGGTGACTGGCCCGGTTATTGCACATAGCATGTCAGGCTTTTCTGTGGCTGTACATGGTGCCCCTTCCTTCCCTGTACTAGGGCAACAGCTATCAAACCATCCAGCCGGAAATAAGAGGCACACCGACAGCAACCCAAGGCGACACCCTTGGTCTACACAACAGAAACGCGCAAATCAGCAGCAGCCGCTGACGGCCATTTACTCACCGCAAACTAGTGAGCCTGTCTCCCCTGCTGGAGATAATTAAAAGCCAGTGTGCTGCTCATAACAGAGGTGCAGATGTACAGGAATACAGACATGTGTGAGCAATCCCGGCTCTAACACCTACATTCATATAAAGCACTGGAAAGGAGGTGAATATTGAGGTGGAGGCTGTGCAGAGCGGCGCGGTCGGGCAGCCTGGGATATTTCTCGTTTCCTTTATGTCCTCCCCCACAACTTCATAGGCAGCATAAAAACTTCTTCACGTCGCCTCCCGCGCCGGTATTTTTCCTCCCTGTTGGAGGCTCACTCCCGGTTTGTCCAGGCCTCCTTTTCAATGGGCTGTCAGAGCCTGTCTCTTTGTGATTTCGGGAGGGTGCTCTGTGCGCTGTTTTTCCTCTTCCGCTAATACAAGGATTTTATTAGTATTTTTGTCAGTCTCGCACTGTCTCCCTTTGGCCGGCGGTGCGTTTTTCCTGCGTCATGAGCACCAGCAGCAGCTTCAGCTGAGCACCTCCTCCTCTCCCACCATCATCATCAGCGGCAACCACCTCCTCTTCCTCCTCATGCCCGGACATACACACTGTCACATTGCTATCCGGGGCATGGAAGCCGGCACATTCACTTGTGGCGTTTATATGAAAGGTTACACATGATTATATGGGGCGTGTAATGCTCCAAGACCTTTTATTGATAGTTTTGTATAATGTACACGCTTCATGTGCCCCGGCGTTGGTTGAACGCCAGAAAAGGCGTAGGATCAGGCTTTGGGAGGGTTAATTTAAGGTGAATGTCTTAATCACGATGCCATTTTTATTACGTCAGACAGTGCTGCATAGGCCCGGTGCGTATAGAGGCTGCTTCACGGTGATGGCTATTCCTCTATCAGACGGCCACATGAAATTGTACTAATTTAGGATTTGCTTCAAAGTAGGTGGTGTAGCGTTGGTGTAAATGCAGTGAAAGAAGAAGACTCACACCAGCAACTATGTCAGCAATGTTTGCAGCAGCCATTATATCATCTCAGCAGTCCCAATGATTTCTCAATGCTTATAGTGTTTCATTTGCTGGAGCTGCAGCACTCAGGAGGGGTTGCTTCCTAATCCCATCAGCGCCACACCACATCCCAAAGGGGTGCAGAGGACCGTCACTGTGTTAGACTTTTCAGCAGGGAAACCGTTTTATTGCATTAATGTTTTCATAGAAAATTGCGGTGTATTAGAAACCTCGATTAACCATGTTTTAATGCTTTTTAACATTAACAATCCAAAGTTAATAGGCCTTCACATGAATATTTATTGAGAGTTTCCCGAAGAAGGGTACAGGAAAAAAAAAGAGGGAGGGTACAGAACAAAATGGGGGAAAGGGACACCAATTCAAGTAATATAATATATCATTCAATATATGTTCTAGGCCTTAGCAAAACTAAAACAAAAAAAATAAATAAAGGTCTACGCACCTACTGTTTGTCCAGCCTCCAATTGTGACCAGCCTGTTTCACTTCACCTTGCTGTCTTCTCCCTCTTCCTCTGCGGGGCTCTTCTGGAATGATGTTACCTATCAGAGTCCTTCACATAGACTGTACTGGGAATACAGGGCTCCTATGGGAGCCCTGTAGGACCAATTCTATTTCTATGAATAACACTGTCTCATATGTGAGGCAGCTTTATTCAGTAAAACAGGTTTGGTGCTACAGGTCTCCCATAGGAGCCCCGCATTTCCATTACCGGTTATTTGATGCATGATGCGGCCGGCGTCTGTGTGAGCCACAGTCTGGGGTAGAGTGATCCCTGACACCTCTTCCAACTTGCTCCAGACACCTTGACTCCAAACTTACTCCATACCAGGCACCAGGAAGAAGAGCACCTCACGCATCGGCCTCAAGAACCGGAGAAAACCCACCAGGCCCAGCGTCAGAGCCATAGAGGCCAGCCCGGTGGGAGGGCAGGGTGACCCAGAGCGGGGCTGCCTTTAAGTCTTTTTAAGTCTACAATTGCCCACCCCTAAAAATGTCCCTTCAAGGGAGCCATTTGATAATGGAAAAGGAGGTGCAGGTAAAATATAGAACATCTTGCATTTCCATAATTAAATGTAATTACGTTTTTGATAACACCTTATGGAAAGGTGGGAGTAAGGGGTTCTTCCACTCCTGGGCTATAGCAGCCTGGGTTGCAATGAGACTGTGGCAGTGCACATAACGAACATGTTTGGGCACAGAGGAGGGATAAAGATGGAGCAACACCAATTCTGGATTGAGGGATAATTCAATAACATATTAACCAAGGACCGTGTTGACAGTAAGGAAGGCTTTAAGAAGCATATATCTCTCTTAAATCTTCACCACGTTACCTCCCCCTATTTTTTAAGAACCTAGGGCACTTAAGAGTGCCCTAGGGCTTCCCTAAGTTCCCATTCATATTCTTCTTAAGGAGAATACGAAAGTTTGTCCCCTACCCACCTCCCCCCCTTCATATTTCCTCCCAGAGGCTGCTGTGGCACGCCTCTTTCTACTCCCTAAAGTATACTCAATCTACGTACCTAAATGGTACGTAGATTGTGTAAATGAGCTACTATGCATACATGGCTCATTTCTTATTTTCCCGCACTTAAGAAGCTTCGGCATTCTTAAGTGTGAATAAGGTCCCAAGTTATTAGACTTTGATATAATTTATTTTACATCTTTCAATAAAAACTATTTTTTACTTATTATTCCTATTACTATTCCTATCTGAATATATGTAGATAGACTAAATATATTAAAACACACATTTTTTTTGATTGAAAAAGTAGCTTTATTGTATATAAAGATACAAAAAACATACATACATTCAGGCAGACGAGTGTACTGCGTCGCAGCGCAGCCAAAACACAATACACCGTAAAACATAATCAAACATACTTTTTAGTGCAATACAAGACATACAATATAAGACTTGACATCCTACACTATGCATCAAATACTACACTAACCATGCATCACTTAAACCAAACAAAACATTTCAAAAAAGCAGTGGATGTGAGGGGGAGGTAGGTGAGGGGGGGTAGGGGGTTGGAATCACAGGCCCGAAGCTTTATTGAAGGACAGACACATAAAAGGGAGGGTGCATAAATTAAGGCAAGACATTTCAATAAAACAACAGAACAATGTGAGAGGGGAGTGGGTTGGAGGGGGTAAGGGAGGGGAAGTCACAAGCCCAAAGCTTTATTTGAATAGCAGACACATAGGGGAGAAGGGGAAGAAGTTGACAAAATTAATCATCATCTTCTTCCTCAGGACTGTCTCTGATGTTATAGTCTCTGAGCAGGCTGTGGATCAGCCTGCGACAGTCCTGGATAGACGTCTTCTCCCTTCTTAAGATGAGGCGGTTCCTGGCAAACCAAATAGCGTCCTTAAAACAGTTCATAAGGCGCCAAGCTTCCTGGATAGCCCCAACAGTGTGTGTCCCAGGAAAGAGTCCATGAAAAACAGAGTCGTAGTTCAGGCAAGACCTGGGCACGCTGTCACTGAGTTCATGTTCCAAGGCATCCAACAGTGCCTGTGCGAATGGACAGTCCCAAAAGATATGCTGAGCTGTTTCCCTGCTGACAATGCAGAGGGGGCAGTGAACATATCTGCACAGGTTCCGGGAGTGCATGAATGTCCTGAGAGGCAAGCCCCCCTGGATGGCCATCCATGCCAAGTCCTTGTGCTTGTTTGTGAGCCTCTTGGAGGCCACATTCCCCCAGACATGCTTGGCTGTAGCTGAAGGGAGCCCTGGAACAGACTCCATCGTGTCTTTGGCTCTGATGAACTTGTAGATAGTCTTTGGCTTCCACAAGTCTGGTTTCACTCCCTCCAGATGGTGATCCTTTACAAATTGTCCCACATCAAGGTAGAACCAGGGTGTAGTCCAGTTGTAAGGGAAGGAGCTGTCCCACTTGTCCCATCCCAGGCCCCTCCAAAGGGGCAGGAGAAAGAAGCGAGACATGGAGTTCCCAGCAGAGCAGACGTATTTCTCTCTCAGAGTTCTGCGGATGCAGTTGCAGGCAAAGAAGGCTCGCAGCATGGTGGGGATATCCGGTATCCCTTTCCCGCCTTTGAGGGGCTCCTTGTACAGCAACGACCGCTTCACTCTGTCCATTTTAGAGCCCCAGATGAAGTGGAAGACTGTTCTTGTGATGGTCTTGCAGACCGCAGCAAAAGGAGGCCAAGCTTGGGCCGTGTACTGCAGAACGGGAAGGATCTCGTTGCGCAGCACCAGTGCTTTCCCTTCGATGGTAAGGTCTCTGAGGCTCCACAGTCCAAGTTTCTGTCGAACTGTCGCAAGTCTTTCATCCCAACACTTCAGGGCCGCATCATCTCCACCAAACCAAACTCCCAAGATCTTGATGAAGTCCGGCTTGATTGTGAAGGGGAATGCAGCGGAGGATGACAGATGCCACTGCCCAAAGAGCATCGCCTCTGACTTCCCGCAGTTGACTTTAGCCCCTGAAGCTCGACCAAAGTTGTCGCACGTCTGGACGAGTGCCCTCACTGAGCGCTGGTCAGCGCAGAAGACGGTGACATCGTCCATGTAGAGCGAACACTTGGCTTCTTGTCGGTCAGGACCCGGTGCGGTGATCCCTCTGATCTCTGGATTCCGTCTGATGCACATCGCAAAGAGCTCTATACAACAAACAAAAAGGAGAGGTGAGAGAGGGCAGCCTTGTCTGACCTGCAATCAACATGGTTTAGCCCAGGAGTAACTAAGTTCAAGCACTTACTTAAGTCTGGATCCAGCCCAATGTGAGAGGGGAGTGGGTTGAAGGGGGTAAGGGAGGGGAAGTCACAGGCACAAAGCTTTATTGAATAACAGACACATAGGGGAGAAGGGGAAGAAGGAGACAAAATCAATCATCTTCTTTCTCAGGACTGTCTCTGATGTTATAGTCTCTGAGCAGGCTGTGGATCAGCCTGCGACAGTCCTGGATAGACGTCTTCTCCCTTCTTAAGATGAGAAGGTTCCTTGCAATCCAAATAGCGTCCTTATAACCTGTGGCAAGTCTTTGTGCTTGTTTGGTAGCCTCTTAGAGGCAACATTCTCCCAGACATGCTTGGCTGTGCTGAAGGGAGCCCTGGAACAGACTCCTTGATGTCTTTGGCTCTGTTGAGCTTGTGGATAGTTTTGGGCTTGCACAAGTCTGGTTCTGGTCCCTTCAGATGGTGATCCTTCACAAACTGTCCCACATCAAGGTAGAACCAGGGTGTAGTCCAGTTGTAAGGGAAGGAACTGTCCCACTTGTCCCATCCCAGGTCTCTCCAAAGGGGAAGGATAAAGAAGCGGGACACAGAGTTCCCAGCAAAGCAGACGTTCTTTTCTAATAGAGTTCTGTGGATACAGTTGCAGATGAAGAAGGTTCGCAGCATGGTGGGGATATCTGGTAACCATTTACCGCCTTTGAGAGGCTCCTTGTACAACACTGACCAATTCACTCTCTGTCCATTTTCGATCCCAAGATGAAGTGAAAGACTGTTCTTGTGATTGTCTTGCAGACTGCAGCAAGAGGTGGCCAAGCCTGCAGCTCCGCAGTCCCAGTTTTTTGTCGAACTGTCGCCAGTCTTTCCTTCCAACACTTCAGGGCCGCATCATCTCCACCAAACCAGACTCCCAAGATCTTGATAAAGTCTGACTTGATTGTGAAGGGGAATGCAACAGGGGATGACAGATGCCAATCCTCAAAGAGCATTGCTTCTGACTTCCCGTAGTTGACTTTTGCCCCTAAAGCTCGGGAAAAGTTTTTGCACATCTGGACTAGTGCCTTCACTGAGCGCTGGCCAGTGCAGAAGACGGTGACATCGTCCATGTAGAGCGAACACTTGGCTTCTTGTCGGTCGGGACCTGGTGCGGTGATCCCTCTGATCTCTGGATTCTGTCTGATGCACATCGCGAAGAGCTCTATACAACAAACAAAAAGAAGGGGTGAGAGAGGGCAGCCTTGTCTGACCCCAGACCGAATTGGGAAGGGTTCAGTCTTCCAGCTGTTCACCAACACTGAGCTGTAAATGTCAAGGTACATGAGGTTAACATACGAACATAACATTTCCCCCAAACCAAAACTATGCAGTACCTTACACATAAACTCATGAGAGACACGGTCAAACGCCTTCTCCTGGTCAAGACTGATGAGAGTCGCGTGCGCTCTACGGTTGTGGATGTAATGGACCGTGTCCCTGAGCAGAGCAAGGCTGTCTGCAATCCTGCGACCGCAAGTCTCATCTAGCTTAGCAGTGTTGTTGGAACTACATCCGTCCTCCTCAATGGGACAGGTAAAGTCTTCTGCCATCACCACCACTCTAGTGGTTGCGAGTTGGGCCGCAGGGTTTGGAACAGCTACAAATGCATACACACAGATAAGCCTGATAGGATCACCCGCCCAGGAGCCATCTACGGTAAGCAATATGCCACAGACAAACTCCTGAACGGAATCCAGTCTGAAGAGGCTTCCCCTAATCAGAAATCCCACCCCTGCTGACTTACACTCACCACCCCCAGACCAGTAGGAAGGCCCGTGAGACCACTGCCTACCCAGATGCCTGTAAGACACTGAAAAGGGCAAAGAACATTCCTGCAGCATGTACACATCACATTTCTGACTGTCTAAAAAGGTAAACACAGACTGTCGTCTAATCTTATCCTTAATACTTCTCACATTAATGGTAAAAAGGGAAAAAGATGCCATTAGTTGGAAGAAAAGGTTAGGTTAGCACGTACGATACATTAGTTACCAATCCTGTCAGGTGGGTCTTTCCTAGCTAGCGTGTCCGCTGCGAAAAGACTTAGTTCCTGTTCCAGTTCACCCAGGCTGTCGAGAGGTGGTGCGTTGATGAGAGGCAGGCTTAGAAATTCATCCTCCTCCTCTGCTTTTGAATTATCTTCAGCCAGCAACTTATCAATCATCACACATAGTACACTCAGAGATAGATGAAATTAAACAAATAAGAATAATGTTACACATTAGTCCTAGTTATTTCTTACAATTCAATAAATCTGAATAGTAATAGAAAATGGAAAAGCACTTTTCAGAGAAAGAGACACACAGAGTTAAGCATTAGTGTTAAACAAGCCACTGCCATTAAACATTTTTAATAAAAACAATAGTTTAGAGGCCAAAAGAAGAATAAATTCTTTCTACGCTAGCTGAAGATGCTTGGGCAGTCAGATGTTGTTCAATAATAGGGAATACATTGGGATCAACTTTTTCATTTGAGCTTTTTGGCTCTTCCACCATAAGATGACGTTTAAACCAGCCAACCCTTCATATCAGCAACCTTGGGAGTCTGCAGCAATATGTGGCCTTGTGACAACTAAATAAAGTGTTCTGACACAATGTTAATGCCACTATATCTGGAAGAAGAATAAATAAGAACTGATTTGAATAATGTTCTATATTGGTTCTGTAAGCAATAATAGTTACTGGCAACTGAGTTAAAGTTAGAGTTTATCATGGTTTAAGCTGGCCATACACTGGAGCGATTAACTGCCCGATCATCCAATTATCGGGTGATCGGGCAAATAAAAGCTCTAATTAGTGGACATGATAAATTTTAAACGCCAGATAAAAACACTGGAAACACTCTGGTACAATTAGCGCCCAATAATTTAAGGGAGCCAATCAGTTTACTGAATGGCTCCCTATTCTTTAAGTGCCTCCCACTTCTGCTAGGATTATTGGTCCCAGCAGGAGAGGTGTATGGTGCCAATAACGGGATATTTCCCTAGCGAGAAATCGTCCCGTTTATCAAGACACACTCTGGTGGGATCGATAATTGACCCAGTGTATGGCCAGCTTTAGATAGAGACACGATTTTTCACAATTATTTTTTTCTCTGCTTTTGAAACTCCTTTGCGCCTTCCAAACCACTGTCATGGGATAGTAAATAATTTTTACGTGTATTTTAAATTGTCTATTTTACATTATTTTATTTTCTTTCTAAAGTATCTTGCATATTCTGGAGCCAACAGTTGAAAAGTTATGTTAATGATGAGTAAAGTATGCTCGTACGCATACATTCTAGTTAAAGCAGAAAGCTTGATTTTCTTTAAATAATAATTTATGTACCTGTCTAACTCCCAAAAAAATTAATTATTAATATGGCAGCCAGTTACATAGGGTAATTACTATTATCATGGCATTTTAAGGCAGAGGGCAGAAACAGAAGGTAGAGTTATTTACAGACAAGTGTCCAAAAGCCTTTGCTCACTGTGTCTTGTGACTGGGGTTAATATGCACAATTGCAAGTAAAGCTGAAGACCAAAATGGTAAACAAAATCAGTGTTTACTTAGCCCATTTGACAGTCATTTATTTATTTAAAAGAAATAATAAATGTTTAGTATAACATATATATGTTGTACTCCTTTACCCCTCACACCAAAGCCATCTCCAGTGCTTGCCAGTTTAATTTAATCATTTGGAAGCTACTAAACCACTAGACAGAGTTTTGCTCGCAGCAGGAAGTATCTGATAAACGGTTAATATCTCTATAAGTAAAGGTTTCAATATCAGTGGCAACACAACTTGCTGTGTGAACAATAATACATGGTTTGTGGCTTGTTGCAGTGGCAACCCCCAAAACAACTGTCCAGTTGGAAATATTGCTAGCTTTGGTCTGATTATCAGTCAGTTTTTTTAAAGATAAGATAATTGTTTAGGGCACCATTTTGTCAGTATTTTCAAAATACATTGTCACTACAATGATTATTGGTACGATCTACCAACAGTTGGACGATTGGACCAATAATTGCACTAGTGTGTGACCAGTCTAATTCATGTGCTTGGAATTTCTCATGGGGAATACCGCAACCTTCCTCTTTCTGGTCTTCTGTTAACTCTTTTCAAAGAAAAATTCTCATTTCAGCTGCTCATCTTATCTTTCTCTCTCAGCACTTTTCTTTAGCTTCTCATCTTGTCTAATGCCTCACCGACTTCCCTTACCCTACGTAAACAAAGATCTTAATCATTTACCCATTCCCTACATTTTAGACCTTATACCACTACAGCGTTAGAAGTAGAGTCAAAATGGGAGAGTGTAACGCGTGGAGTTACACTTTCCCTTTTTACTCAATGTCTAACACTCCATGGCTGGCTGACACACGGGACTCCTGAGGACAGATCTGACCAGGACCCCTCAGGACTTCTCAGAGTGCAGTGCCCAGGTGTCACATCTTGCTGCCTCTCCTAGCGGTGCTCCCGCTCTGGCCGATGCACTGCTTACCTTAGTTCCGGACATCACCGCCGATGCTCCGTCGCATGCCTCAGACGGCATGTAAACAAACTCCACGTATCGTCCTGGCAGTCTGTCGGGTGCGTGCTTTCCTCCTTCATTGCTAGTTCCCTGTTAGTGGAAGCACCTATCAGCGTTCCTCTGCTCCACCTGCGGGCCAATCATCTTGTTGCAGCTCTATTCAAATCTTCCCCTCTATGGGCCTGATTCAGAGATCCTTAACTAACGATAGTTCCGTGCGTATATTTAGGGTCGGATCGATTTTGCATCAACTGCGCATGTGTAGTAATAGTGCAACGCCATGTACGTTGAAGTTAAGGTCGGAAATGCCTTAAGGTCGGACTTGTGAATCGGGTGGAGACTAATGCGACCCTAAGTGCGGAGGAAATATATGGACCTAAGGATTTGCATAGAAATGGGCGGGGGGAGGCATTTAGATGAGGGAAAGTGGGCGCGCTTACAGAGTTAGGGCCCTAAATATACGCAACTAATACACATAGGGTCGGAAGTGAGTGCGGCCAGTTAGGGCAAGTCTATGGAGGCGGAAGTTTAGGTCCAGCCAGTGGTTGCGAGGGGAGTGACTGTTTTTTCTGGTGGGTGTAACCTGTTCCGACCTGCCACTTAGATGCATATATTTGCAGCCCGATCGGCGACGGATCTCTGAATCAGGCCCTATGTGCCTGGTGCCGATTATAGCTTCTGTCCTCAGTGCTATAGTCTGCTATATTCGTGATTCCTGACCGTTGATTGCCCATTATCCTTGCCTTATTCCTGCCTGATTTTTCTAGCGTGTTCAGTCCCTATTCTCCCTCCGTGTATTCTCCTCTCCCATTTGCCAGCTCTTTTCCTGGAGTGTATGTCTGTGTTACCCCTTCGGGGGTCCAGCTGTATGTTTGTGTGTGTGCGAGCCCTTGTCCGTCTAGTCCTGTCCTGTGAACCTTCTTCTGTCTATCGTACCTGGTTCAGTGTTAATTGTCGTCCGTCGCAGGCTAGTTCCTTCCGACCACGTGCCCTGGTAGTCGACTTGGTCACTCTATCTCTTTCTCCCGTCGTCACATCGGTTCTCACTGAGGTAATCCCGGGGTACCACACCAACCTACTAATCTCTCCACTATCACTTTGGTTCTCATCGAGGTAAACCCGGAGTGTCGTAATATTATAATCGGCCCAACCATAACTATCGGGATGGAGTCCTCCATGGCGGAAGCCATAACGCCCTAATCTCCCAGGTCTCCAGTCTGGGACAGATGGTTTAGAGTCTGACTAATAAAGTTAACGATCAGGAAGAAGCCATCTCAGCCGTGCGAGCCTCAGTCAATATTCCTCAAGCCCCTGCCCCAGTAGTACCTCCTCCGACATCTACGAATATTAAAGTCAATTCACTGGATAGGTTTTCAGGAGACCGCAGACAGTTCCACATCTTCAAGGAGAGTTGCCATCTGTACTTCCGTCTCCGACCCAATGCTTCAGGAACCGAGCATCAACGAGTTGACTTAATAATTACCCTTCTCCAGGGGGATCCTCAAGCCCGGGCGTTCAGCCTGCATCCGGAAGATCCGGTTCTCCAAACGGTGGATTTGTTTTTTGAAGCCTTGGGCCTCCTGTATAAGGACCTGGATCGAGCAGCCACCACTGAGGCAAAACTTCAGTCCTTTCGCCAGGGACGAAGGACTGTGGAAGAATACAGCTCAGAATTCCGCCGTTGGGCCAATGACTGTGGGTGTAATGACCCAGACCCAGTCAATTTTGCATCGGACCGTCTGATCAAGTAAAGGATGCTATTGTCCAGTTTTCCGCCTCCAGATCATTAGAGGACCATATGCGTCTTGCCATCAAGGTGGATCGGCGACTTAAGGAACGACGTCTGGAGAAGGATGTTGCAAAAAGCTTTTCCATGGTTCCGGCATTCCAGGAACCACAAACCTCCGAAGACCCAATGCAGATTGGATCCTACCATCTTTCCAAAGAGGAAAAAGCCCGAAGACGTAATCTAGTACTGTGTCTGTATTGTGGAGGAAGAGCTGACTCTTGCCCGAAGAAACAATTGATACAGTCGTGAAAAGAATAACCCAGCTGGTTTGCGAGGAGCTCCGGTTGGGTAGTCATGTAGTCTCCTCAAGAAATTTGCTTCTGGTCCCAGCCCGACTGGTCTTTAGGGATCACAGGGAACAACTATCCGCTTTTATTGATAGTGGCACTGCTAGAAATTTCATGGACATCAGCTTGGTCTAGGCCCTGAAGGTTCGCATCCAAAGTCTGGACGTTCCTGTAACTATAGTCGGATTGGACGGTCAGCTATTATCTGAAGGGCCTATCGTCCAGTGGACGGAACCTATCCAATTAACCATTGGTATTTGTCATTCGGAATCCATTGAATTCCTGATCACCAATTGCGCATCAGTCCCGGCTGGTCCTGGGTCACCCTTGGCTTCAACTGCACAACCCCACTATTGACTGGTCTTCGGGGAAAATTGTTCATTGGGGTGAACTCTGTGAAGAGTCGTGCATCTCTTCCCCAGTCCGGATAGGGAATATTTGTATTACTAAGGTTCCTCCACAGTATGCTGAATTTGCGGATGTCTTCTCCAAGCAAGCGGCAGAAACGTTACCTCCACATCGACACTATGATTGTGCCATAGAACTCGTGTCGGGGGCTAAATTGCCCAAAGGAAGACTTTTTTCTTTATCCCGACCTGAAGCCACGGCCTGGAGACCTACATTAAAGAAAATCTGGAGAGAGGATTCATTTGGCCCTCAGGTCACCCGTCGGTGCAGGTTTTATTTTTTTAGGGAAGAAGGTTTGCTCGCTTAGACCGTGCATTGATTATCGGGCATTGAATCGTATCACGGTGAAGAATTTCTATCTGTTGCCTCTCTGATCTTTTTAACCAAGTTAAAGGAGCGGCCATTTATTCCAAACTTGGGGCCTGATTCAGAGATCCGTCGGTGATGGGATCGCAAATATACGCATCTAAGTGGCAGGTCGGAGCAGGTTACATCCCACTGAATAAACAGTCACTCCCCTTGCAAACAGCGGCCGGACCTAAAGTTAGACCTGCATTGACTTGCCCTATCTGGCCGCAGTAACTTCCGACCTTATGTGTATTAGTTGCGTATATTTAGGGTCCTAAGTCTGTAAGCGCGCCCACTTTCCCTCATCTCAATGCCTCCCCCCACCCATTTCTATGCAAATCCTTCGGTTCGTAGATTTCTGCTGGACTTAGGATCGCAATTGTTCCCGACTGATTCACAAGTCCGACCTTAAGGCATTTCCGACCCTATCTTCAACGTAGACGGCGATGCACTATTACTAAGCATGCGCAGTTGATGCAAAATCGATCCAACCCTAAATATACGCACCTAACTATCTTTAATATCGGATCTCTGAATCAGGCCCTTGATCTCCGTGGAGCATACAACTTGGTCAGAATCAGGCAGGGAGATGAATGGAAGACGGCTTTCAACACTCCCTCTGGCCACTATGAATACCTGGTAATGCCATTTGGTTTAAGCAATGCTCCAGCTGTATTCCAGGATTTCATCAATGATGTACTCAGTGATTTCTTAAGGAAGTTCGTGGTGGTCTATCTCGACGACATCTTGATCTTCTCTCTCTCCTTTGAAGAACACCGTGAACATATGAGGCAAGTGCTGTCCCGCCTTTGAGAGTTCAAACTATATGCCACGTTGGAGAAATGCGATTTCGAAGTTTCCAAAGTAACCTTTTTGGGATACATCATCTCCCCTTCAGGGTTTGCAATGGACCCGTAAAAAATGAAAGCTATTCTCGAGTGGAAACAACCCACGGATCTGAAATCAATCCAGCGGTTTATGGGTTTTTCTAATTATTACCGCGGATTTATCAAGGCATTCTCCATTCTGATGGCTCCTATCTCTGCTCTGACCAGGAGAAAAGCTGACCCTTCTAAATGGTCAAGGAATGCTGTAAGTGCCTTTGAAGCCCTCAAACAAGCATTTGTTAAAGCACCCATTCTCAGACATCCGAATCCTGAGTTGCCGTTCATTATTGAGGTGGATGCATCAGATGTAGGGGCAGAGGCTGTGCTTTCCCAACAAAATCCTCTAGATTCCAAATACCATCCTTGTGCTTATTTTTCCAAACAATTCTTATCTGCTGAAAGTATTTATGACGTTGGGAATCGGGAGCTGTTGGCCATCAAGATGGCTTTCGAAGAATGGAGGCACTGGCTTGAGGGTTCGGCTCACACCATTACAGTCCTTACGGATCATAAGAATCTGGCATACATCGAGTCCGCCAAACAACTGAATCCTCGTCAGGCCCGTTGGGCCTTGTTTTTCACCTGGTTCAATTTCATCATAACCTATAGACCAGGCTCTCTGAACCATCGAGCGGATGCTCTATCCCGTGCATTCTTACCTCAGCACGGTCCCACCCTTCCTCCCTTACCTGTAATTCCTCCTGCCACCATCATAGCCGGTTTGACACAAGATCTTTGATCCAGAATCCTGGTGGTCCAAGATCAAGCTCTGGAACAAGTACCGTCCAAAGGGCTATTTGTGCCCAAGAACCTCAGGAAACTGGTTCTGCAGGAAAATCACTCATGCAGGACCGCGGGTCATTTGGGTATTCAGAAGACTCTCAAGACTTTGTCCCGATCCGGTAGAACAGGTGGCGGCAGAGCCAGTGGCAGGGAAACCGGTGTTGGAGGTACCAGAAGCTGTAGGGTAGACGTCAGTACAATGAGACACAGCGGGGTGCAAAGGTAGTAGAACTGGCGTCCGCAGGGTTGGATCAGCCGGACTGGAATTAGCAGGACTGGATCAGCCGGACTGGAATTAGCAGGACTGGATCAGCCAGACTGGAATTAGCAGGACTGGATCAGCCAGACTGGAATTAGCAGGACTGGATCAGCCAGACTGGAATTAGCAGGACTGGATCAGCCAGACTGGAATTAGCAGGACTGGATCAGCCAGACTGGAATTAGCAGGACTGGATCAGCCAGACTGGAATTAGCAGGACTGGATCAGCCAGACTGGAATTAGCAGGACTGGATCAGCCGGACTGGAATTAGCAGGACTGGATCAGCCGGACTGGAATTAGCAGGACTGGATCAGCCGGACTGGAATTAGCAGGACTGGATCAGCCGGACTGGAATTAGCAGGACTGGATCAGCCGGACTGGAATTAGCAGGACTGGATCAGCCGGACTGGAATTAGCAGGACTGGATCAGCCGGACTGGAATTAGCAGGACTGGGGACTAGGTCAGCAGCAGCGTCGGGTAAGTAGCGGAGTCTGTCACTGTAATAGTGACAGACTCCGGAGCCGAACAGCACCGGAGCCCCGCACTGCAGCCAGCCGACGGATGGGGTAAGTGCGGCACTTGCCGCGATTTGTGATAGTGGCCTTCCATGATTTAAGATATCAAAGAGTTTGTTAATTCCTGTATTCTTTGTGCCAGGAACAAGACTCCACGTTCTCTTCCTTGTGGACCTCTGCATCCTTTGCCTATTCCGAAACGTCCATGGACGCATCTGTCTATGGACTTCATTACAGATCTCCCAGACTCCCAAGGCCTCACTACCATCTGGGTGGTGGTCGACAGGTTTAGCAAAATGGCACACTTCATTTCATTACCTGGTCTACTTAATGCTCAGACTCTTGCCATGCTATTTACTAAACACATCTTTAGACTTCACAGATTGCCTATGGAAATTGTCTCGGACCGGGGCTCTCAGTTCAATTTCTGGAGAGCCTTTTGCAAATGCTTGGGAATTCAAATCAACTTGTCCTCTGGATATCACCCCTAATCCAATGGTCAAACTGAGAGGGTGAATCAATCCCTGGAACAATATCTTAGATGCTACGTATCAAGTTGTCAGGATGATTGGTCCGAGAATATTCCATGGGCAGAATTTGCGTACAACAACGCTCACCACTCTTCTATAGCTGTATCGCCTTTTTTTGTGTTCATGGCCATCATCCCAGAGCTAATTCGGCTATTCCTGTCGCCACCACCCCACACCCTGACACCCTGGTGTTAAGGGTACTGTCAAAAAGATGAAAGACATCTGGAAGAAGGTGAATCATTGTCTCCATGCTACGGCCTTTAGAACCAAGACTAGAGTGGATCAGCAGCGGGCTAAATGTAAATTCAGGGTAGGGGACAGGGTCTGGCTCTCTACCAAAAATATTAGAATTCGACAACCTTCCAGAAAATTGGGACCACGATTTATTGGACCATTCCGGATCATTAAAAAGATCAACCCAGTGGCCCTCAGACTCAATTTGCCTCGTAATCTTAGGATTCATTCTACATTCCATGTTTCACTCCTCAAACCTGTGAAGACATCTGTCACTTTCCATCAATCCTTTCCAGTCAAGAATCCACCCATGTTAATCAACAATCAAGAGGAATATGAGGTGGAGGAGATCATGGATTCAAAAAAAGTTAGAAACCAAGTTTATTATCTTATTCATTGGAAGGGATATGGTCCCGAGGAAAGATCCTGGATCTCTGAAAATAATTTACATGCTGACAGATTAAAAAGAAACTTTCACAAGAAATTTCCTCTTAATCCCGGTGGTTAGGGGTATTTAACCCCTCATTTGGGGGGGGGGGGGCGCGTTATATTTTGCCTAGTTGGGGGGGGGGGGGTACTGTTCCATCTTGCTGCCTCTCCTTGCGGTGCTCCTGCTCTGGCCGACGCACTGCTTACATTAGTTCTGGACATCACCGCAGACGCTCCGTCGCATGCCTCAGACGCCATGTAAACAAACTCCACGTGCGTCCTGGCAGTCTGTCGGGTGCGCGCTTTCCTCCTTCATTGCTAGTTCCCCGTTAGGGGAAGCACCTATCAGCATTCCTCTGCTCCCCCTGCGGGCCAATCATCTTGTTGCAGCCTCTATTTAAATCTTCCCCTCTATGTGCCTGGCGCCGATTATAGCTTCTGTCCTCAGTGCTATAGTCTGCTTTATTCATGTGCCTAATGCTTTTGCCTAGTGATCTTACCGTTGATTGCCCATTATCCTTGCCTTATTCCTGCCTGATTTTTCTAGTGTGTCCAGTCCCTATTCTCCCTCCTTCGTGTATTCTCCTCTCCCATTTGCCAGCTCTTTTCCTGGAGTGTATGTTTGTGTTACCCCTTCGGGGGTCCCGCTGTATGTTTGTGCGTGTGCGAGCCCTTGTCCGTCTAGTCCTGTCCTGTGAACCATCTTTCCGTCTATCGTACCTGGTTCAGTGCTAATTGTCGTCCGTTGCAGGCCAGTTTCTTCCGACCTGCCCTGCTCCCTCTTTTTTGGAATTCACCTCTCTCCCTTTTTGGGTACTCACCTCGAGTGTCTTACCTCTCTTTCCCACAGGTCTGGTTCAACGGGGCACGACCAGATTATTGGGCCGCAGCCAATTCCATCCCCACCTTCAGGGACTCTGGTGAAAACCCCCCGATAATAAAGGCCACGTGCCCCAGTAGTCGACTCGGTCACTCTATCTCTTTCTCCCGTGGTCACCTCGGTTCTCACTGAGGTAATCCCGGGGTACCACACCAACCTACTAATCTCTCCACGACCACTTCGGTTCTCATCGAGGTAAACCAAGAGTGTCGTAACACCAGGACTGGCCTGTTGAACTATCTATATGCGCTGTTACAAGATTTCATCCTGTACTAATTTTTTTATTGTGTTGGCAATTTCCTTTTTAATAAATGTATTTGCACTATGAAACGCCCCCTTCTTCTTTGTTTTATGGTATTAAGTGATTGTCTGATCTGGTCGCTCTGGTTTCAAAGCACAAAATAATATATTAGCAAAGCAAATGTAATGCTGACACAAAATAGAATAACAACAATATACAAGCTAACACTCAAAAAAACAAGAACTAGGAAATACAAACGGAAAAGTTATATCACCAGACTTTAGCACGCTAGTATATGGAGACTGGAAGATGCTCTATTTCTAAAGGGTCAAAAGTGTACAATCTATTTTAAAGAAAGAGCGCATCATGGACCTGATGCTGAAATAAGAAGGTAAGCAAATTTACGCAAGCGGTTTGTGTAAGTTGGTCCAAAAGGAAGAACTGTAGATCTTTGCATACGGAATGCTATTCCTCAAAATCAAAAAAAGTCCAACTGTCAGAGCAAATAATTTCTCTGCAAGACGGAATATATGAAATATGGGCGTGGGGAGGCATTTAAATTGTACATTATGGGCAAGTTAGGCAATTCCATCCTTGTGTGCGTTCCGTCTGTAAGCTTATGCTTGCAGAGAAGTTAAGGCAGGGTTATGGACACAGATATTAGCTAAATCCCACACATTAAAGGGGAATGTCATGGGAGTGCACTAGCCTTGTGCGAGCTTTAACAAATCTGTGCTTACGCAAATCACACTTAGATCTAGATCAGGTCACATAGTACTGATAGTATTTGAATGTAGTGCCATCCATGTCAAATAGATAACTACTAATTGGGCTGGTGGAAGCTCAGCATACATATATAGACTGGAAGAAGACCCGGCTGGTAGCTATCAGCAGCTAAAATACTTAAAGTAGGGTCATGGTGGTGGATTCCCAACCCGCACATAGAAGAGCAGGGGGAGTTCCCCGCTCTCCTTCATGCGGGTTTGTGGATCACCATTTCCATATGCTAGTCTTCGCAGAAGAGGCTAATGAATTTACCGCTAACTTTAAATCAGGTCCTGTATGTCCTGTCTAATGAAAGAGCTATACAGATTGTTAAAATCAGAAATATCGCACATTTCAAGCTTTAGCTTAAAAAAAATGGGACTTGGGTTTACTGTTGCCCAATTAAATGTTTGCAATGTGATAGGTGCCTTGATCATTTACAGGGTTTAGCCTCTTTGAATTGTTGCATGGCAGACAGCCAAGTGAAATTTTGGATTTTCTCAAAGAAGGATGTAGAAACCGGGTTCTAAAGAATTTTTAACCCAGTTTTACTGCAGGTTGGGGAAGATCACACCATTGGCAGCAGCATATACATGAGGTGCAAGCCAGACAAGATAAAACTATGATAAGTCGGCTTTAATTAAGACTTTCCAACAAGGTGAAAAAGTTCTTGAGCTTGTACCCACACAGAAAAGTAAACTCTTTCATAATTGGCAGGGACTGTATGAGGTAGCTGAGGCCTGTCAATTATAATGTCATGCAAGAAGGCAGGAGGAAACCAGTTGCAACCATTGCATGAAAGGGAGCTGTTGCCAGAGCAGAGGTGACAACTTGAGTAAATGGAGTACATAGATGATCCCCTTCATAGAGCATGATTTAGTTACACCACCAGGGATGGTAGTGAAGGTAAACCAATACTACATTCTTGAAGTTTAGTATGTAGCTTTTAGGCAGGAGGTCAAAAAGATGTTATTGAGGAATCCAATAGCAATTGGAAAATCCTCCTGTGTTTGTGACCAAGCCAAAAGGAATTATTTGTAAGTGTAAATATAGTGTAAATATATGCATGTCAACACCCTGTGTATCAATCTAGACTTTCATTTTCTCTCTAGTAAAGTAGGGTATGACTATCAGAAGTCTGTAGGTGCAAGAAGAGTGATTAGTAGAGCAATTACACAGATGCATCCATTAATAACAGATCCACAAATACAGACATTGGGGTAGATCCAGAACTACGTTCCCGTTCCGTTTCCACACATAGCCTATTCACGCGCTTGTATTTACTATGCACTCCCCTCGGCCGTACGTTCTTTTGCCGGTTTACGCTTTCCAAGCCCTACTTTAACAATACGTAACTCCTGTCGGCTGTAATGGCTGCATGTACTTATGCACGTAAGCACACCCATACTGTATGATTTAAATGCCTCACCCCGCCTCCAAATTACGAGTGTTGTATGGCTGGCACGCCCCTTCGTTCATAGTTACGGTGAAGATACCTGATGGGCCCTTATGCTCTGAGTTACGTGTCGTAACATCTGCTGCGCACATTCGCAGTACATGCAAAATAGCATTTTTACGGCTCCATCTAGCGTAAATATGCTTGCGGACGTTTTTCTGGATCTGGGCCATTATTAACACACCTATTGGAACTATATATTCCAAATTTAGACTCATGAGGCCAGGTTTTCATTGATATCTATTGCCTGTGTTTCTTGGCACAAGAAAACCTTTTTTCGACTCATTTATTAGTAGTTTTATTGCAGCAATTCTACCATGAAGTACAGTTAAGGTATGATCTCAGTAAAACATTTATTTGGCATCTAATCTGAAGTTTTGTTAATAGGGGATTTTTGAGGCTTGTAGTTCTATTACACTGTGCTTCTTTCCTGTGTTGATCTCCATAACCGCCTGCTTCATCACAAAGCATTTTGGTATTTGCCACTGTATCTGAAGAGAGTTGCAATATTGTCTGACCTTCATTATTTTATTTTAAGTAGTTAGTAAATATCTGTTGGCTGACTTTGTTAAGTAGAGCTGTTCTTGCTGTATTTTTAACAAATGGGGCTCTCTCAGGCACATCCTACAATTTCTTAATAAATATAAGGTGTTATGCATGAATAAGTAAAGCAGTATTTTAATATTTTTCATATTTACTGTGTATTCATTTTAAATGATTTCATCATGTTTCAATATTCAGACCTTGCCTGCTACCTGCCCTTCACTTTCCTGTGCCAGAAGAAAGGTTCCGGCTACCTGGAACTAGATAGGGCCAGTAAAAAAAAAAGTGGCAACTGTTCTGAGGTAACTAACTAGGACAGGTACAGGGCAGACCTTTGCTGTAATCTGCCTTTTTACTGCCCTCTGGGTCTCTGGACCTTAACTGTCCCTCCACTGTCATTGGGCCTGATCCAGACCTATGCTTGTGTGCGTTTTTACACAGATCGTAAACCTAAAAATTGCTTTTTGTACTAACTGCACATCCGCGGGATAGAATTTACGCTGAGAAATTCTAAGCATATGAGCTGTGGGCGTATTAGCTTCGTATTAATGCTGGAGGGGGCGTGCCTGCCTTAAGAAATCCGTAACTACGCGCCAAGGGCGGGGTGAGGCATTTAAATTGTACAATATGGGCGTGCTAAGCATCGTAACTACGTAATGACCATACGGACGCCCGCGGTCATGACCAGAAAAGTTAGGGTAGGGTTTACCGAGCGTCTGTAAGCAAAACTAAGAACTAGCAAGGGGAATGCCTATTGCCGTGCATTTACATTTCCCTGCAAATGTAGATAATCTTTATCTAATAGTTGCTTGTATTCTCACCATTCATCTTATATTATCATAGTGCTAGGTCAAATTTACTCTTTAGTTAAGGATATTAAAATATGGCTTATTTGCTCCAGAACAGTGACAAGTAGCACAAGTGAATTTCTTGGCAAATCTCTCCAAAAACCCATTGATCTGGAAATAGGGTGGTGCGAGCGGTGCCACCGCCCAGAGCGCAAGGAGAGGGTGAGCGCAGCTGACAGTATCAGCTGATGAATCTTCTGCTTCATAGTTTCAGGCAGAGAGCTCTGCAGAGAGATTTTCAAAGCTTTCCCCAGTGCCTGACTGTTGACCAATCAGGGAGTAGCTGAGATCATTGTGCTACTTCCTCATTGGTTTCTGCAGCTATGCACCACCCCACTTAATCCATTTCCTCCTTCCAATCCACCTTGGGCATCTGCACAGCTCTGCTAAAAAGTAAAGCCCCATACACACTACAGTTTTTTTTAAAAGATAATCATTCAAAACAGCCGTGAAAGGAGTGTTTTGAACGATATCGTGCAAGTGTGTATGCTGCAGCGATCATGCCTGATCGTTGCAAACTACACATAATCGCTTGATTGCATCTTTTAAAAAGTTTAATATAAATGATCAAGCCATTCAGTACTGAAGGCTCATCCGAAAATCGTTTGTAGTGTCTATGCAGGCTGATTGGCAATAAAAATGTTCTGTAATGTCGTCCATCGTTTAAAAAACTGTTGTGTTTGGGGCTTAAGTGTGTGTGTGTGTGAGATATTATGCATGTATGGTGTGTGTGGGTGATATTATGCATTTATGATGTGTGTTTGTGTGTGTGTGTGTGTGTGTGTGTGTGATGATAAGCATGTATGATGTGTGTGCATGTGTGTGATATTATGCATGTATTGGATGTTGTGTGTGATATTATGCATGTATGTTATGTGTATGTGTAATTTTATGCATGTATGTTCTGTGTGTGCTATTATGTATGTATGTTATGTTATGTGTGTTTGTGTGATATTATGCTTTCATGCTTGTGTGTGTGAATCTAATGCATGTATGTAACTATGTCTATGTGTGTAAATATATACCTAAATATTTGATATACCTATATCTATGTGCTTGTATATGTACATATATAGCTGTATCCACTTATATATCTACACCTAAATATAGAAAAGTGTGTGTGTGTGTGTGTGTGTG